>UELW01000611.1:255516-328722 GCA_900490495.1 Danionella dracula
TTTTCATGTTAGTATGCTTCCCATCTTTTTCTGTGTTATTTTCTGTAGATGAATCTGCTTCAAACGGAACGCATTTTCTCATTAAGCTACAAAACTGTGGTGAAATTAACTCTACCTTTGTGCTGGAGCTCCCTGACAAATCTCCACAAGAAGGATTAGCTTAGTAAAATTAGAGCTAAATTGTTTGATATAAAAATAAAATAAAGTTTAATTAGACTGGATCCTACTGAGATATCCAACTCTAGGCCAATCTCTAACCTTCCGTTCTTGTCAAAAATATTAGAGAAAGTTGTTATAGCACAGCTCATAACTGTTATGAAGATCTTCAATCTGGATTCAGAGCGCATCACAGCACAGAGACTGCACTGGTTAAAATTTCAAAGGATCTATTACTTGATTGGGATCAAGGGAACATCTCTCTTCGAGTTCTGCTAGATCTTAGTGCAGCCTTCGATACGATAGATCACAGGATTCTCCTTGAGAGACTAGAGAACGATGCAGGCATCCAGGGCCAGGCTCTAAGATGGTTTAACTCTTACCTCTCTGACCGGAGTCAGTTTGTTCATGTAAATGGAGACTCATCGGACACAATAGCAGTAGAGTATGGAGTTCCTCAAGGATCCGTTTTGGGACCCATCCTATTCTCAATATACATGCTGCCCCTTGGCAAAATTATTAGAAGACATGGGGTTAGTTTTCATTGCTATGCAGACGACACCCAGCTCTATATCTCAGCAAAACCTAACGACCCTTTAAAGTTAAATAAGATCTCAGAATGTGTCACTGATATCAATGATTTGATGAATGAAAATTTCCTTACAATAAATCCCGATAAAACAGAAATATTACTTGTTGGCTCTAAAAAGCAATTACAGAATCTCTCAGTTTTAAATCTGGAGTTGAGGGGACACACTGTTCATTTCTCCACTATAGTTAAAAATCTTGGCGTTATTATAGACGTGAACCTCACAGAGGAACTCCTATTTCCTTTAACTGATCTCTATATAAAAACTTGATTGATTGCAAATAAGATGTAATCCGTTATCCGATAATTATCTAAGTATAAATAATTAACCATTAATCACTTCTTTTGTTTTTAGGTCCAAAGCTTGACAGGTAGGCATAGGGGCACTTTAAAATTTCACCGTGAGCTTCCATGTTGAAGGTTTCAATCATTTCCCACATCACTTATTATAATTCTACTGCTCGCATACAAAAAAGGAAACTCTTTCAAACATAAAAACGCTGTCCAAGTGGCTGAATAGGTGCCATTCATGGTTTTTGACATCACAAACGAACCCATTTTTAAAATGGCTCCTTTTTGTACGTCACTCAGATTTTTTATAAATGTGGCAAGCATCTGTTTACGCCGTATTAGTGCGATTGTAATCCGAGGTCCCTTCTAAGTGGTGCTTTTAATCACAACAAAAACATGGAAGGTTTGAGAGAACCGTGTGTGGATGCTGAGTAAAAACTGCTGTAGCAGCCTCGCTCCCTTCATGTCTTGATTCTGAGAGGCTGTGATCCTAACGCCGGCCTCTAAACACTTGCCCACACTCCTCTGACCCTGAAATCATTATTCGTATTGCCACTCATAATTTATTTGTGACACGTTCCCTATCTATTCTCCTCGGAGCAATCTGAGTCAGTTTGTGCAGACACTCGCGTTGCTTCCTTCAGATTATCTGTCTATTGTAGCCCAGCTTGAGTTCGAAACCGTTCGCTTTATTTGACTATTAAGCAAAGAATGACAAGCGATGGTTCATTCCGACATAATTTGCTCCAAAACTTGCTTCTGTAAGCGCTCCAGCTCACTAGGGGACACGCGCTTCTGTTGCGAAGCCAAATTTAACAGGTTCCTCATTAGATCACCTCGGAGTGAGGCCATTACGCGGATGCTTGCCTGAAAGCGTACATTAGCAGTGCTGCTGATCGACATCACATGCTGCTGCTTCGAGCCACTGATAAAGAGCCATCAGCTGCCGGGGGTCGAGGGCTTGTGTAAGCTGTCAGCAGATCTTTCTTCATTCCCCGGAGCTGAAATGGATTAGCAACAGGAGCTCTTGTACAGGGGAAGAGAGGATTGGAGTAATTAATATGAAGAGCTTAAAAAATGAATTAGATTGAATTATTTCTGTTGGAGGATGCAATGGAGATTGGATAAAGTTATCAGACAAATCATTTGCAACGTTGTTTAGATAATGTTTTTTTTTCTTCCCAATAGTAAATAACTGGGTAACATTAAAAAATCATGTTATTTTCCAACTTGAACTGTGAATTTAGGCTTGAACATTAGCCAAAGTTTATTTTATTGAGGTGCATGTTCAAGCTGGAGACTTTCTTCGTAAATTTGATTACATTTTATGGAGTGAGATTTGTGCCTGATGTTTTATACTACATTTGTTAAGAATTGGTTCCCAGTGATGGGTTGCGTCTGGAAGGGCATCCGCCGCGTAAAACATATGCCAGAGAGTTGGCGGTTCATTCCGCTGTGGCGACCCCGAAAGGGAAGAAAACCGACATGAAAATGAATGAATGAATGTTAAGAATTGGACAAAAATAAAGAATACAAAAAATTATATTTCCACTTTAAATTAGCTCCAGTTTTTAACATTTTCTTTATTTCATTCACTTTTTTCTGTTATAGTTTTCCTCTCTTAAGTTTCTAGTTTTTCAGTTTCACGTCTGGCACCTGCCTGCATCATGATGGGGGGTTTAAAATTGACTGACCAATACAGATACACGTCTGCAAAAAACACAGACCAATGGGGAGACAGATAAGTTAAGCCCAACCCCCGAGAGATTTGCGCCAGAGTTGAAACTGAAAAAAATAAAAAAGAGACGTTAAAGAAATATATAGAAAAATTGAACTAATTTAATGCGGTAATGGAATTTTTGTAAACTTTTTGCATTAAAAATGATAAAAAATAAACGGATAAAAAGTAAAATTCTTTATTTTGATATACAACATTTTGCACCAATCTCATTCCGTGGGATTTCAGGTCTGATCTCAAAGGGATGGATGCAATTGTGAATTTCTGTGTATTATACGGCGCTAGATAATCATAGTTGATAGAGTTTCCACTATTAAAAACACTATTAGACCGGATTAAAAACAGAACCAATTATGTATGGATGTATTTTCAAACTTCTGCTTTTTCTGGGTATAACAACTTTGTAAAAATACAGCATTTCTAGTATATAGAAATTCAATATTACAAAATTCAAACCCCAAAATTCAGGTTGTGGAATTCAGATCTCACAGAAACGATAATTGTAGTAGTTCTAGTTTCCACTATTAGCAGAACACAGAAGTGCTGGAGTTTAAAAGCACTTTAAAGCAAACAGCAAGCAGAGTCTCTCCATGGATTAATGCTTTCTTATAATAATTCATGACGTTACAATACAGCACCTGTACATACACAATGTTTCCATTAGAATTTTGTAACTTGAATTTTGCACAACTGAAATTTAAAATGACTGGATTAAAAACAGAACCAATTGTTTATAGATGTATTTTCAAACTTCTGCTTTTTCTGCGTATAACAACTTTGTAAAAATACAGCATTTCTAGCATACAGAAATTCAATATTCCAAAATTCAAACCCCAAAATTCAGGTTGTGGAATTCAGATCTCACAGAAATGAGGTCTTGGCTTTCAACAGGGAGGAGTAGATGATCACGGAGTAGTCGATGGCGTTATAGGAGCGCTAGAGTGACTTTTAATAAGGACTCGGAGGAGAATTTACGACTCCAGACTGGCCTGGGAACGCCTCTGTATCTCCTCGGTAGAGCTGGAGGAAGAGTCCTCGCTGAGGGAGGTCTGGGCTTCTTTGCTTCTTCACCCTTAAATAAGCTAACAAAAAAGGATGGATGGATGAATGGAAAGAGAAGCACCTGAAACCAATTCTAAAGTAGTGGAAGAAAATGTTGAAAACAAGACTAAGTAGCCAAAGTGTTAACCTGTGAGACTTGGCCAGTGGGAGAAAACGTGTGTGCATGATCGAGAGAAAGTTTTGGCAGAATTAAAAAATTCTGATGTCCAAATATTAGTCCACAATCCCACGGCTCCTAAACGCTGCATTAACATCAAAAACAGTATTGCATAAGTAAACAACTGGACGTTAAACCTGCCAGCTTTTATTAGATAATTGTGAGTAGATTGCGACTGGGGGATAATGATGAGGATAATGATGTTTATTTACATGCATTAAAAGAGCTTGTTTAATACCTTCATGCTCACAAATACTCAGAAATTAGCTTTTTAACTCACGTGCTAATGCCAGCGTTGCTGCTTGATCCATACCAGAATCAGGATCTATCTACGATTCTACAATTTCTGCAGTTTTTTTTTGCTATGGTTTTTCACTTAAAATAACATTTCTATCACACTCATTTAGAAACATCGAGAAGAAAGCTGAGGTAAGAATTGTGAAAATCACTTTCATAAAGGAAAGCACCAAGCTGTTTAGCCCATAACTGTCTCGAGTCATTGTGTTCTCGTGAAACTGTCTTAAAATTGTATTAAAAATAGTCTAACCTCTTTGTTTCTGAAAGAGTGTGATTGAGATCTTGTTCATAAGTTACACAAAGAGCAAACAACGATTAGCTTCTGGGCATGCGTAGACTGGTTCTGAGTGTTTCCGGTGCGGATCGAGTAGTGACAGCCAGATTAAATTTTCTATTGTTGGAAAAGGATTGCAGCTTTGCAATTTGCTAAGAAATACCTTGTTTCATACCACTTCCTGGATTTATTGCCTCCTCTCTTCCAAACTGCAAATCTCTTTATCTCTTTTTAGGATTTTCCAGTGTATTTTGATGTTTCTGTAAATGTTATTTTTTTATGATCAGGTTGACCTTTTCCTTTAACCTGCAATAGCCACATTTTTCTGCTACTTGGTCTACTGTGACCTTTGTCCTTCATGCTTTAGAAAAACGTCCTGATGAAGCGACCCGCATCGAAGCCTCCAGCACAGCTGTGAACCGAGCGCAGCCTCGTTGTTGCCTGATTTGTTTGTGTCACCACAGAGAAGACACTTGTAACCTTCATTCCCTCCTTCCTCCCTGAAAAGGACCTGCGCCGTCTTGGGATTTGTAGCTTGGTCTAAGTTTAGTTCTTCATGCACACACGAGGGGAAAAAACCCACATTAGCCAATGGCCTGCTGCTAATCTGGGCTTTGAATGGAGCCTCGAGGGAACGTGGGCCCTGGTGTGAAGCCCTGGGCATTGATCGGGTCATTCTGGAGCTTGGCTGGACGGCCAGTTGCTCAGAAGGACAAAAAGAGCTGGAGCTGAAAAGCATCTTCTGATTCCTGACTCCGGTGCACTGCTAACAGGGTCCCAGAATTGCTGCCAAAGACAAATGCAGCTTAAAATGATAGCCCAACAATAATAATGATAATAATAATAATTTTATAGCACTTTTCCATATGCTTCACAATTATCACAGCATTATTCATTTACTCCACATTCACTCTCTGCTGGTGATAAGCTACCTTGGTAGCCCTCAGCTGCTCTGACAGAACATGGCTGCCATTCTGCACCTACAGCCTCCTGACCACTACCAAACACACCCCACCAGTCACTCACATCCAGCAAACACCCCCCCACCAGTCACTCACATCCACCAAACACCCCCACCAGTCACTCACATCCACCAGTCACTCACATCCACCAAAACAACCCCCACCACTCACTTACATCCACCAAACACCCCCCCACCAGTCACTCACATCCACCAAACACCCCCACCAGTCACTCACATCCACCAAACACCCCCACCAGTCACACACATCCACCAAACACCCCCACCAGTCACACACATCCACCAAACACCCCCACCAGTCACACACATCCACCAAACGCCTCCAGCAGTCACACACATCCACCAAACACTCCCACCAGTCACACTCACATCCACCAAACACCCCCCACCAGTCACTCACATCCACCAAACACCCCCCACCAGTCACTCACATCCACCAAACACCCCCACCAGTCACTCACATCCACCAGTCACTCACATCCACCAAACAACCCCCACCACTCACTTACATCCACCAAACACCCCCACCAGTCACTCACATCCACCAAACACCCCCCACCAGTCACACACATCCACCAAACACCCCCACCAGTCACACACATCCACCAAACACCTCCACCAGTCACACACATCCACCAAACACCCCCACCAATCACACACATCCACCAGTCACTCACATCCACCAAACACCCCCCCACCAGTCACTCACATCCACCAGTCACACACATCCACCAAACACCCCCACCAGTCACACACATCCACCAAAACACCCCCCACCAGTCACACACATCCACCAAACACCCCCACCAGTCACACACATCCACCAAACACCCCCACCAGTCACACACATCCACCAAACACCCCCACCAATCACACACATCCACCAAACACTCCCACCAGTCACTCACATCCACCAAACACCCCCCACCAGTCACTCACATCCACCAGTCACACACATCCACCAAACACTCCCACCAGTCACTCACATCCACCAAACACCCCCCGGCAGCCGCTCACATCCACCAAACACCCCCCGGCAGCCGCTCACATCCACCAAACACCCCCCCGCCAGTCGCTCACAGCCACCAAACACCCCCCGCCAGTCGCTCACAGCCACCAAGCACCCCCCCGCCAGTCGCTCACAGCCACCAAGCACCCCCCGCCAGTCGCTCACAGCCACCAAGCACCCCCCCGCCAGTCGCTCACAGCCACCAAGCACCCCCCCGCCAGTCGCTCACAGCCACCAAGCACCCCCCGCCAGTCGCTCACAGCCACCAAGCACCCCCCGCCAGTCGCTCACAGCCACCAAACGCACCCCGCCAGTCGCTCACAGCCACCAAACGCACCCCGCCAGTCGCTCACAGCCACCAAACGCACCCCGCCAGTCGCTCACAGCCACCAAACGCACCCCGCCAGTCGCTCACAGCCACCAAACGCACCCCGCCAGTCGCTCACAGCCACCAAACGCACCCCGCCAGTCGCTCACAGCCACCAACGCACCCCGCCAGTCGCTCACAGCCACCAAACGCACCCCGCCAGTCGCTCACAGCCACCAAACGCACCCCGCCAGTCGCTCACAGCCACCAAACGCACCCCACCAGTCGCTCACAGCCACCAAACGCACCCCGCCAGTCACTCACATCCACCAAACGCACCCCACCAGTCACTCACATCCACCAAACGCACCCCACCAGTCACTCACATCCACCAAACACCCCCCACCAGTCGCACACATCCAGCAAACACCCCCCACCAGTGACTTACATCCACCAAACACTCCCACCAGTCGCTCACATCCACCAAACACCCCCCACCAGTCGCTCACATCCATCAAGCACCCCCCACCAGTCGCTCACATCCACCAAGCACCCCCCGCCAGTCGCTCACAGCCACCAAGCACCCCCTGTCAGTCGCTCACAGCCACCAAGCACCCCCCACCAGTCGCACACATCCACCAAGCACCCCCCGCCAGTCGCACACATCCACCAAGCACCCCCCGCCAGTCGCTCACATCCACCAGTGGCAGATATCCACTAAACACCCCCCCATCAGTGGCTCACATCCACCAAACACCCCCACCAGTCACTCACACATGGAAGTACAAATACCCCAAAATGTACTTAATTACAATAACATGAGTAGTAGGAGCAGTAGTAATTATACATTTTATTGTAACGAAGTAATACATAGTCATGACCTTGATAATGACTGGAAAGTTGCATGGCTTTGGAATTTAGTGCATGAAAAAAGTGTAAAATGTACCAATTGATCGCTCTACACAGCTGCTTTAGATCAACCCCAATTTTTCTGTATTCCATATTTTGACTTGAACAACCAGACGTGTTGTGTTTTTACATGCAAGTTTTAAATGTGACGTAGCATTCGTGATCTGCGTGTCTCTTTCTGCGTGTACAAGGCGTGAAAAATCTCCCGAACAGCTCTATTAAGATCACAAAAAGCTCCTCGAGGGCCCAAGCGACTGGCTCACACTGTCCTTGAACCCGGTATGTTTAGCGGATATTTGTGCTGGACTCCTGGAAAAGGTTAACGCTCTCTTTGGCATCGCAGATTTGTATCTGTGCTCCTATCAATCACCTTTACAAGGTTGTGAAGGTTACATCGCAAATTGGGGAGTCTCGGCTCTGTCTTTAATGGCTCTTCCTGCGCCGTCTAGGACGAGAATGAACGAGCCATTAGAGCAATGCACTGATGCACTGATAGCTGTGTAACTGGAACTCAACAGCTGTATGAGTCAAACGGAGAGAAGCAGGCTGCGCTCATGCATGTGAAGTCATGCGAGGTGTGTGTTACAGGAAAGCTGGTGTGAATTATGGTAAAGTTCACTCGGATCAATGGGGGATGAAACTGCGCTGCTCTTCCAGCACTCGTGGACTGGATGGTATTCTTACACCAAATCATTCACCAGTCATTTTTTTTATATCGACCGATATAAATATATTTATTATTTATAGAATTATGATAATTTTATATTTATTTCTGGTACAAATAAAAGCAAGTTTTTGCTCTGGAGGGAAATTTGTGCGAACCTGACCGTAAGTGAGGCTTTCAACTATTTTAATGTCAAAATAGGCAAGCAAATAAATCATGTAAAAAAATCCTGTATCAATCAGCCATTGTCAACATTATTAGCAAAATCATATTATTTTGTTTAAGCAGATAATACAAAGTTTTCGTTTATGATTTAAGACAATTTACTTGAATATGCATTTTAATGTTTACTTTTTTATGCATGTTACACAGTTCACGAATCAAAGAAAGCTCTGTGAGACGGAGCAAACCCAGAGCGGCTCATCAGATCTTTTGTTAGAGTTCTCCAACCCGTTTTTCACGTCACCGAACGCGACTCTGATGTCTTTCAGGATAAAATAAACAGCGCTTTTCATTACGTGCACCTTTAATGACCTGCAACTAAACACAAGTTCACACAAAATAACCTAATAAGCACACAAACTAGTTCTCGAACAACTAAACAACACAAGCATAACAGTATAAAAAGACATATTACTGTAACAAACAGAAAATCCCATTCTCCCACAATGCACCTGGTCTGACCATACAGCTGTCACAATCAAAACCGGAGAATTGAGCCAATTCTCTTTAAATAAACATGGAGTATTTTTTCCTCAGTCTTTTTGCACATTAAGCCGAAGATTTAGACGAAATTGCTTAAAGAAATGGGTAGATTGTTTTTCTTCTTTAATTGGTGAAATACTCACAATATAAGAAACACCGAAAAGTTTCTTTGTTTTTGCACATTATTTTTAAATGAAGACACATTTTTTAAATGAACCAACAACAAAAAACAAAACAAAAAAAAACCAAACAGTTTCTTCCATTCAAAAGCATAGTTTTCAGAAACTCTGCATTAAAATATATCACCAATAGTTCATATCAGTGCTTTTCAGGTTGTGTTTGTCTGAAAGGAACCTTTTCTTTCTTTCAATCTTTGAGTGTGTGTGTGTGTGTGTGTGGAGGGGGGGGGGTATAGTTGCTATTTTTCTGTGCAGCACTTTGACTGACAAAAAGTCCAATAGAAAAAAAATGACAGATTTATAAAACGACAGACTGCTCTGTGACTACTGGAAAAAACATACCTGAAAGACTCAGAACCTGGATGACAGCGAACCGGCCAAAAGCAGAGCGCAGAGCTCCCGGCTCATCGCTGTCACCCTCACAGCTCCAGTCGCTCAGATGCAGAGCTTCTGGGAATCCATAGATTTACTTTCGGATGCTCTTTTGTCTCAGGGCTATAATTGGAGCGCGCTTAAGAGCTACTCTCGCATTGATCGTGCCCAGCGTCGGCTGCAGTCCTGGCCGAGGCTCAAAGGAAGCACCAGCTCCGCTCCAGAAGCTGCAGCTGTTCTGAGCAGAGCTCCAGGGCTTCGGCCGGGCCACCAGCTCCGCTCCAGAAGCTGCAGCCGTTCTGAGCAGAGCTCCAGGGCTTCGGCCGGGCCACCAGCTCCGCTCCAGAAGCTGCAGCCGTTCTGAGCAGAGCTCCAGGGCTTCGGCCGGGCCACCAGCTCCGCTCCAGAAGCTGCAGCCGTTCTGAGCAGAGCTCCAGGGCTTCGGCCGGGCCACCAGCTCCGCTCCAGAAGCTGCAGCCGTTCTGAGCAGAGCTCCAGGGCTTCCGCCGGGCTGACACCTGTGAAGCTGGACGCTAATGGTGCGCGTGATGTATGGACTGATCTGTTTCTGTTTGCAGTGCGGCGTGATACTCGATCCATTACTTTGCATCAAAAGAGCGGCTATTTTTAATTATACTGCATTAAATTCTCGTACCACTAATGAATATAAAGTGAGGAGGAACTGAGTTCCTGCTTGGGATTGTGGGAGATCATTTTGCCTTGCTCTATACCTAGTTGTTGTTCTTCACTGAAAACCTGATCAATGGATCATTCTCTGATTTTTAGTTTTCACAGTAAACTCAAAAAAATGTATTTTTGGGTGCCTCTATTTGGAGTTACAGGCAAACTGTATTTTATAACATACTATTTATTACTGTGATTTATAAACAGTCTGCACCCTGCAATTTTTCTCTCGTGAGTCAATAGTAGTTTTAAGTTACTTCATAGCATCCAGAATATTTTTTGCCCCTCAATTCATAATTTTGAATCTAATATTGCTATTATAATACTTTTCTAATGTTATAATAATAGAAAAAGGGGAGAGTAGGGAGAGAGAGAAAATAAAGATAGAGGAGGAAGAGGGTGAGCGAGGGATGGATGGACAAACAGACAGACAGATAGACAGACGTATAGAGAGACAGACAGACATATAGATAGATAAACAGACAGACAGAGATATAGATAGATAGATAGACAGACAGACATTTAGATAGATAGACAGACAGAAATACAGACAGACATAAAGATAGATAGATAGACAGACATGCAGTCAGATAGATAGATAGATAGATAGACGTATAGACAGACAGACAGATAGATAGATAGACAGACAGGAATACAGACAGACATATAGATAGATAGATAAATAGATAGATATATAGATTGACAGACAGACAGACGTATAGATAGAAAGATAGATAGATAGATAGATAGATAGATAGATAGATAGATAGATAGATAGACAGACAGACAAACAGACAGACAGACAGACAGGAGTGAGAAAAAAACGAGACGAAAGAGAGAAATGGAAAGAAATATATATACATCTTCCCCTCTCTTCTATTTTTCATTCTCTTCCGCGTTAACAGTGTTCAAGGAGTTTTTTAAGTTGCTATTTTTTTTTACGTGGATAGGTTTTTATGATTGGACAAATATTTATTAATCACCTTCTTCTCATTTTTACCTCGGATAAACTTAAAATAATCCGAGTGAGACAATCTTGTGAATGTTTTTGTTGTAAAAACTGAATTGGAACTTGTCACTTTTATTACAGAAAAAGTTAATAGGAGTATTACTTTAAAAGTAATACATTTCTGTAATAATTTACTTCTGTATTTGTATTTTCGGTGCCCTAAAAAAGTACTGCCTACAATTGCGTAAAATGTGTCAACTTTACTGGAAACACTGTGGGAATATTCAGATTAAAAGCTTAAATTGGTAAAATGTTAAGAGTAAAAAGTGTGTATCCTTGAGAGTGGTCACATCTTAATAATTGCATCAAAATAAAAGCTTAAATTTGGCACATTTAAAGAGTAAGTGAGAGTTTTGTGAAGTTTTAGGTTAAAAGCTAAAATGTTGTGTGTTGTAGTGGAACTATATTTGATTCTCTGTATGTGCTGAACATGTGACAGAATTGACGAATCTTACCTGAACGAAGAAGAAAAAATATCAGGTAAATACTGAGCAAATTCACTGTTTATATAATTTAAAACATTTCATATTTCAAGGCATAAATGGAAAAGTAGGGGGCCCATAAAATCTGTTTTACAATAAAAAGACACATTTAAAATAAACATGACACATTTAAGACTGGAACATGGCGAAATTGAAAACTCGCTCATATAAAACAAGATTTATAAAGCTTTAGTAAATAAAACTAAAGGCTTGAAACTCCCTCAACTATTTTTTTAATTGTTTATTGTAAAATAAAACTTTAAATTTGCATGTTAAAAATTAGTTTTACATTGTCGTGCTGTTTTTAAACATCTATACTTAAAAAAAAAGTTCTTTATTAGTTTTTTCATTCGTACAATAAAACTATACCAAAATTGAATATTTCTGAAAAATAAAAATGTTTTCTTTTACTGTTGAATCAACTTTTAAAATTTGAGTGCTTAAAGTGTGTAAAACCTTGACATCTGCTGCACAAGCATCAAACTGAGCCCTGTCTGACTCCATTTCAGCTAAACTTCTTCTATTCTCTCGTGGAAATCTTTGTATCAGTGCTATGTCTGTTAAATAACACTAATCACACTAATATTAGATGAGTTTTATTTTAAATCTATATTCCTGGAATGATGCTGCTGTCTCAGAGGGAGTAGGTTCCTGATAGATAAACTGAGGCTAAAGGGGATTGGTGGATCACAGTGAGTGTTTACTCTGAGCTCTCTATACCAGCGCTGCTCTGTTAAAAACTGTCAAAATGCCATATTTTTTGTGTTTTTGGCCCGGCAGTGCTTGCCCTCGCCTCTCAGCCATTATTAGCATGAATAGGCTCCCGACTCCATGACCCAAGAGAAATACACAAAAATTTTATTTAACCTTTATTTTCATTGCTCTGTTTGAAGATCCGTATAACCAATCCCAAACCATATCACCGTTCAAACCAATAGTTAAGTAGATTTATTTGGTAAAGGTGGACGCGAGGAGAAGGCAATTAGGAAGAGATTGTTTACCCACTGGAGTCATTAAAAGCCGAAGCTTTTATTTACTGCGCTTTCAAAGCTCTATTGTCTGCTTTTTGTTCTTGGAAATCTTTTCAGGCCTCCGCAATAGCAAACAAAAGCTGGACAGGTGAGAGGCTCCCGAAAACCAATGAGAAAAGTCCCGGCGCTGTTCAGTCACGATAGAAGCCAGAAATGACACGACGGTGAAGGCTAAGTGAAGATGAGATTAATCTAAGTGGGTCGCGGCGGTCCAGCGCTCTCCGTGTGCTAAAATCAGCCTCGGGAAGCAAGAAAATCAATGCAAAAATTATTAAACTGATCAAGACCGAGTCCTTTGAGGACGAAGCTGGGGGAATTGGGATTGATGGGCAGGATGGGTTTCACTCTGGCCTCTTTGCTTCACTAGAACGGTAAGAAAATGATTAAGCTCATGTGGTTTGACCCGTAAAGGAAGAGTTTACCTAAAACTCTCCCCAGCTCCACAACTTGCTGAGTTTTTGAGCCTTTGCTACAAATTTTTAAATCAATGGCAACTGATTATTTAAAAACCACATTGTTTTTTGTGATGTGATGTGAAGATTTCTTTTAAAGGGTAGGTGACATTGTGTTATTTTCAATAATGTTGTTGGTCTAATTGGTCACATTGGTCTAATGGTTTGGGAGATGTGATTCTTTTACTTATAAAGTCTCTATTTTTAATTCAAACCGCATCAATTTCCTCATTTTCTAGACTTTTTTCTGGAAATGAGCTGAGATTTTCATTCGGCAAACTTTGTAACCACTCCCCTGTCAATCACCGATTGGTTAGTGATTTACATATTCATGATGTGTTTGCAAAGTTACTGTCTGATGGTCGTGGTTGATTCGAGAGATATTAGAGGATTAATTACGAGCAGATTCACTAACTTTAACCCTAACACACGAACTCAGAGCGAGCAGCACTGAGAGCCTCTAGAACAGCGTTTGGAGGAACACTATAAACCGTTCCTCTGTGAGCCGGAGTCAAAGAGAGGTTTGGTTTCTCTTCACCTGGAGCTGAGCTTCTTCTTTAAATCCCAGTTCCCATCTTAAAAAACACTAGTCCAAGTTGTGTGCTGTTCTCCCATTTTGCTCTGTTTCGACATGTGATAGGAAGTTCAGATCATTTCTCCGACTCGGATCTTTGAGTCGCGTTCAGCAAATTGAACGAATCTTTTTGAGTAATTTCCTTCATTTCATTCATTTTAGTAAAATACCAATAAAATGTTGTGTGTTTCTTCCCGAACACATTTAGTATATACACAAACCTGAATCACACTACAAATAAAACAAAACTATAATGCTAGAAGACAAAAAACATATTTTAATTAAGCCTACCCGAGTCTTTTAGTCTGATTCAGCTCAGCTCTGATCTGTCTTTAGGTTAAAGTCTCATTCGTTCCTCACATTTCTTCTCTCTGATGGTAACGAGTGCAGTACGGGCCCGGGGCCTTCTGTCACGTGACGCTCCTAATATTAACCAACACAATATCAGCCGGAAACCTACAAGATTCGTTCTTTCCCCGAGTCCTCCGCTCCTTTAGTTCTTTTGTCACGTGACACTCCCTAATATTAAACAAATGCAGTTTGAGCTGGAAACAGAAAAGATTTGTTCTTTCACCGAGTCCTCCGCTCCTTTCGTTCTCTTGTCATTAATGATGAGCGCTCGGTAAACCAGAAGAATGTTGCGCATGCGCCACTGAACGAATCCCTCTCCGACACGATTCGTTCCTACGGAGTCACATTAAAGAGTCGTTCAAAAAGAACAAATCGCTCATGAACAACACATCACTATTCGACACGTGTTAGATTCAGGATATCATGAGAGAGGAGTGGCTTTGTGGATATTGCATCACTTCCGGGGGAGGGGCATCAGCCCTTTAATGTCTGATCATGACATTACAATGAGACTCGCGTGATGTTGTCAATCAATAATGCGATTAAACACGTTTTTAAAAGAAACTAATACATTTTTTGTTTGGGAACGTCCATGGTTTGATTTCTGAATCAATCTACTCTTTAAAATCGATATGAAAGCCACACAAAGGCTCAAAGATTTTTTTGTTGAAATTAAGTTAATAAGTAACTCTTTGAAACTTGAAAATGAATGGTTTGGTGGGGCGTCACGGTGGCGTAGTGGGTAGCGCGGTTGTCTCACAGCAAGAAGGTCGCTGGTTCGAAGCTGGATTAGTTGGCATTTCTGTGTGGAGTTTGGGTGTTCTCCTCGTGATCGCGTGGGTTTACTTCGGGCGCTCCGGTTTCCGGTTGAAAACGATTGTCCATAGTGTTTGAGTGAGAATGAGTGTGTGTGGATGTTTATCAGCGATGGGTTGTGACTGGAAGGGCATCCGCCACATAAAACATATGCCAGAAGAGTTGACGGTTCCTTCCACTCTGGCGACCCCGAAAGGGACAAAACCAACTAGAAGATGTATGGATTTGGTTTGGTTTGGGAGTCTCTAGCAACAGGTAGACACAGATGCAAGGTCAAAAATTACTTTAGTATTCTCTTATAATTTTAATTTGGCTCTCACTGTTGTTCTTATTTTCATCATTGTACTTCTGTCGTTGTTCTCAAAATGGCCGCAGTGTGAAATAAACATACGCTATCAAATCCAGCAGTTAAATCAAGAAGGAAGAGGACTGCGCGGTCACCAGAATCATGAGACAATAATGTCTTTAGAACTCTAAAAAGGGCTGACTCCGCGCTGTGCATTGCTTTAAAAATTATTTTCATTTAAGTATGTTGTGATCTGATTTAGCACAACATTTTGCAATACTTAGGATAAAAAAAAATTTTTTTTAAGCATTTTAGTCTCAAGCCCAGCTTTTTAAATGATAACAATATTGTCTATATTATCTGATACACACAAAAAACAGAATATTTTTTCATTCGGGTCTATAAAAACAATGCTTTTTGGATGAGAAACTGATGATGTGCAAAACGGATCAAACAAACTGTAATAATAAAGAGCAAGAATATATATTTTAGGCCAATCATTCCATTAGAGAGCTCACCTTATCAAAAAAATAACTAAACATATGTGTATTGTATTTCAGTTTTTTAGCTTCCCAGACGTCTTCTGAATTTGTTGTGTTCCAAATTATAAAGATTTCCAAATTTGGACCTAGTATTGAATAAATGTGATAATAACGATTAATATTGAATAAATGGGAGTCAATGGTGCGTTGATTTTAATTTTAGGTTCAACCATCATCCCTTTAATGTGTTTTTTGTCAACGAAACAGTTTGTAAATGACAAATAAACTTGCTAAATTATCGCAGGAGTTCACGAGAGGTCCATTTGTCTCGTGCCTCTAGAGCCAGAGGAAGCCATTAGAGTGATTCACAGGCCATCGTTTAATGAAGACAGGAACAAATAGCTTCACAAGTGAGCTGAATTTCTCTTCATCACATTATAGAGAGAGAAGGCCCTCAGGAAGGGAAGCCAAGTCACTGCGCAGAATAACAAAAACAAAGCACGTGCGATTGAGAAAATGTGGAGGCGCTGCTTTAACCGTCTGCGAGTTTAACCCAAACTCGTTATTTCCTCTGGACTAAAGACATTATGAAAACTGATGTGTTTCAGAGCCCTCTTACTTAATTACATCTATTTATGTTGTTGTGTTTTTCAAGTTGTTTTTAAATCATGACAAGTTTTTGAGGTTTAGTGCCTCTCAGATATAACTGTAACCGTTATATCTGTAACCGTAACATGCAATAAAAAACCAGCTTTATGCTCAAGCGATTAGAGAACTTGAAAGAGGAAGTACGCCACATAAAAACATTAAAAAAAAATTCAATGCTAATGTTCTCTTTATTTCAATTCTTTCTTTGACTTTGGCTCTTGAACTGAACTTATTTCCCTAATGTCTCTCACACATCACATCTGAGCCATTTTGCGATCACTTGTGCCTCACTTCTTTCTTACCGGCCTGAAACGCTGTTTAAAGAGCAAGTGCGTTTGGAGCTTCATATAGTAAAACAAGTTTAGTGAGGAAGTTTTCTGATCATTCAATCATGCAAAAAATAATTAGGTGTCATGTAGGGATCACCGAATGACCAGGAAGAAGATCAGAATGGTTCAGCTCAACAGGTTGCCACCATATTTACAAACCAAACCAAATAAAGAAACAAACGTACAAGTATTAAGCATACACTGAAAATAACAAAAGACAAAACATCTGGCAGCAGAATTTATGCTCCAGAGTCTAACTCATTTCTCATTTAGTTCTCACTGTGGCCTGTAGGGCGGCGATGATCTTAAACGTATAAGATGTTGTGGTACAAATGTGCTGGAAGAACTTTCAACTTTCTAATGCAGAAAAGAACATTAATGAGTTATATATGAAATACAAACTTATACAAAATATTGATTGCACACAAACTAGTTTTGTGTTATAGTCAGATATATTTGAAGAATGCTAAATGATGTTTACTATTGGGTGAATTGTTGGTAATGCTAATAATAATTGTTTCATTCAGCAGACTTTATTTCACGCATGCTCTCTTTAAACAATAAAGTCTCTGTTCAGGAACGCTTCACAACACTGAACAAAATATTTGAAAAGTCTTTTTTACATGCATCAAACTTAAACACAGATTGCCTGAAGTACACTTAACCCCTCGCAATCGTTCCGATGCTGCTTGCAGTGACCTAAGCTCTCTGTATGGTGCAAGATAAATGACAAAAATCCTCTCCTCCAAAACGATGCTTGGTTACATTGTGCAGGATGTGAGGGAAAATATAATACAATTTTGCCTAAAACCGTTGCCTGTATAAAACATGGTCGTAGCTTTCGTATGAAGGGTAAAGGAAGCTCAGAAGGGGCGTTGCCAGCCCAAATCAACATGTATTGGTTTAGTTACGCTGCTGCTCCTCTCGCTCATGTTTCGACCCCTCGCTATTTCTCTTTCGCTCACTGACAGAGCAGGCGGAGACAAGAGACGTGACATCACAGTGAATTTACTCCTTCAGCAACGTGCTCCAAAAACACCATGTATCGCTGACGCCCCTAAATTGGGAGTTTTTAAGTCAAATATAACAAATATTGATAATTTTTAACAAACATTTAGCTTGGCATGTTGGCGCCAGGAGATCAATATCACCTGCTTTATTCCAATATCATTTGCCCTTTAAATATTACACAATTAACATTCATCAACATTCATAGCATTCATCTGAAACATAATTATAAATAAACCCATCAGACATTTAGGGAAATCATAAAATAGAATATCTTTATCAAAGGTGCAATGAATTGATGCTTTACAAACCGGTGAGTCAATACAATAGAGAACAGGTTTGTGATGAATTGTAGGCATTATCATCATTACATAACAATTGCAAAATAAATCTGATCTTGTGTAAACTCAAGCAGTTCAGGTCAAGAGTTCATTCAGCTAATAAAGTTCAGAAGGCAAGACATCAGCGGACCCTTAGGGAGCTCACACAGTGCCGAAAACTCGCATCATTGAGAGGGTTCGGGCAGAATCTGCTGCTGTTGTGGACAGATTGGATGTGTTTGCTTGAACAAACAAGAGAGGATGCTCTCTGCAAAATATGTAATCTGTCATTAAACGATAAACAAACGCCTTAAGCTTTGTAACCTCATTTGACGCTCAAATCCCTTTTTTCATTTTTTTGGACTCACGCTTCTTCTTTAAGAGGTGACATAATTTCAACAGTGACTCAGAAGAAGTCTGCAATCAAGCGCAGTCACTCAAAGTGACACAGGTTCGACCCTGAAGATTCAAGTATCCCGAAGCTTCTGTCAGCGCTGATAATGACAGCCTTCACCCACACCGCCGTTCGCTTACATCTAGCCTTTCAATGCTAATCAGTGCATTAATCACTAATCACTAAATCTAGAGTCTTGTTTCTCTGCAAGGTGAGGCTTTGAGTGACAGCGGGTTCTGTTGTAATCACATGCAGTTAGCATGCTAGCAACACACTAATGACGCTCTGAAATCAATACGCCCACTGAAATCAAACTCAAGTGAGTCCTCGATGTCTCTTAGCATGAGATCTGAAATGCGGAGGATGAGAGGTGAAGCCCGAAGTGCGCTTGTTATGCTTAATCATGTCTGGAAATGACTGCTGAGAAGAAGTCATTGGAGCCAAGCGTTCTAACCAGAGCTGTTAGCTTTGATTTTGAACACATAATATGTGTTTTTAGCCTAAATGTGAAGAGATGAGACCAACTAGTTGGTAACACGGTCAACTCACAGCAAGAAGGTTGCTGATTCGAGGCTCGGCTGTGTCAGTTGGCATTCTGTGTGGAGTTCTCATGTTCTCCTCGTGATCGCGTGGGTTTACTCCGGGTGCTCCGGTTTCCCCTACAAGTCCAGAGACATGCGATAGAAGAGAATTGGGTAAAAACGATTGTCCATAGAGTGTGAATGTTTCCCAGCGATGGGTTGCGGATGGAAGGGCATCCGCCACATAAAACATATGCCAGAAGAGTTGGTGGTTCTTTTCGCTGTGGAGACCCCGAAAGGGAAGAAAGCTGACAAGATAAAGGATGGATGGATGTTTTCCAAAAAACTGAAGAATTTCATGATATAAAGTGACAAAACAGCATAAAGTATTACTATGATCATGTTTCTGGTACAGATTAAGTAGTGACACTCATAAACCATTGACAGTATATAACATGGGCGTACCTCGCATGAGCAGCACTAGAGGTGTAAACATGTTTTTTTTTTTTTTCAATTTTAACATAGGAGTGAGTGAGAACCTGCTCACTTCTGCTTCAAGCCCCGAGAGGCCGTCGAGGTACTATAGTTCAGTCACTTCCTGTTGCGTTGGAGATCGCCTCTCGATCGTCACAAACACATGCTGCTCAGAAGAAAATGTACACTTTTTAGGGAATAAGACGAGTGTGTGCATGATCTGGGACGCTCTAATCGCCACGTGATGGAAGAAGTTGTGATACGTCATCACGCACGGCGTGTGCTGCGAGAACTTAACTCCTTCTAAATTCTCCTACTCCCATTTCAAAAAATAGTCTAATAATAAGTAAAACTCTCTATAATGATATTATTTATTTATGTGTTTCCTATTTAAAACTGAGTCGTATTAAATACGAGATAAATCTTCTTTCGCCCGAGCACAGTTGATTGTGGGTAATATCAGTCAATTGAGCGTTCATCGGTCTGTACTTCAGAATCTAACCGGAAAAAGCAGACACCCGGGTAACGCTCGGACACTTTTTATGTACACTACGGTTTGGAAGAACCTAATTGTCATTTCATGCCCATAAAAGTGTGGATAGTGTGCGGATTGGGATGCAGCAACAGATGTTTTTTTCAACAGATGTTTTTTTTTATATTCTGCTCATGGGAGCATTGTGCTGTTGCTGACACCAAGCACCAATCACATCGATTGCACCGCGTCTTGTGTAAGGTCACCTTAGAGCTCTTGTTTTTTGCAATAGCTGCATAGGTGTTTTAAGATCTTAAAACAAAAGTAGAATCTTTTTTAAACGATAACTATCATAAAACACTTTGGTTTTAACATCTGTGTGCCTTTTTGTAATCTGAGATGTGAATGAAAGCAAACCAAACACCTTTGTGTTTTCAGGCTTGAGTGAAATAACTTCGTCTTCCAGCTTACTGATGTCAATTCATCAAATTCTAATCTCAGCTTCAATTTAACCCCAGCCATGAGCAAGTGTGATCCATCACCTCAGCAAACAACGATTGTGACCCATCACTAATGACATCACTAATTCACCGGGTTAATTAAACCAGTCGCGTCTCCCTGGGCTACAGCTAGCACTCGTGCAGCCTCCTCACTATCCTGCTGGGATTAAATAATTCCGCAGTAAATTCTGGATCATAAAGGTCCGGTCACTTACAGAGGCTTCATTGATTTATGCTGACCTTGTTTCTGTTTGCAGTCAGCCTTTAATCAGTTTGCCGACACCGCTGACAAATGATAAAACAGAGACGATAAACCGAGGGGATGGAAAATTGCAATACGGTGAAAAAATAGTCAAGCAGCTCAAGTGAATATCTTCTTAATAGCTCCACAGATTTGCTGCGTCCCCTTCTACATGAATTATATATTGAGTTGGGTATTTGTGACTCAGAAAATCAGATGTGAAAGTAAAGGCGAGTTAACATTTCTAAAGCTAAATGGTGAGCTCTTCAATCCATCATTATTCGCGTTGTTTGGTTTGCTACTAAACGGATGCATGTTAAAACTCACTTAAAATAGTTTTTTTTTTTTTTAAGTTTAATCAGAGGAATTAAAATGACTAAAATACCCTTACATACAACTTACTTACATAAAACCATCAGATAATGCAACAAAAAAATCAAGAATGCGCAGGATGGACCGCACAGCTTATGATGAGCTGAAAGACTGAAGTCTCCTCTTCAAGCTCTCTTTTACGATTAGACAGGATGCTTTTGGAGCTCTGTTTTAGCTTTAGCTTTTTTTTTTTTACTTGCATTCTCTCTTTCTCTCTCCTTGTCATGCAGGATTTGATTGATGCTTTTACCTATTTGTGTGTAAACAATGAATTAAATATATACATATTTTAATTAATCATTTTATTGCAACCAGATTGCATTTTACCTCCTTTAAAAACTAAACTAGTACTTAGTATGTGATTTTGAACTAAGGCGACATAGATGCTGTCTGTTTAGGAGCATTTGCTTACAGAAAGCATTTCTGAGTGTGTTACTGTGTTTGTATTAAGCGCACAGAGAGATGTATGTGACAGAAAAATTATTTCTATTTGAGGGAAAAGCATGAGCTCTGTTGGGTCTAATCAGAGCGAAGTGGATATTTTTAAAGATGCCATCTAATGCTCTTTTTAAATAATTTATAATCATTATTTGACACCTCTAGACTATCACTGTACTATATTAATAACCTTCATAAAAGAAGTATCTATCATAAACATTGTTTTTGAATCTTCTCAAATGGTTGTGTACCTCATGTTACTCTTACTGCAACACTTCTGGCACGCCCCCTGTTGACTTTCTTGGTCAAAAAACTGTGTTTTCAGTTTTTTTTTAATTTAGTATGATAATTGTTTGACAAAGAATGTCAATGTGTGAGGCCATATTCCTTTGTATACGTTGTTGAGGGGATCAAACTCGGGGTCGGACTATACAAACTGCACAGACCCCAAAGGCTTCTTGAGGAAGTGTCCATCTGGTACATACGATTCTTACTCTCTTAAATCCCATGCTATCTAGTGCAGTTACTATTTCCTGAATTAGTCAATTTTTGGCCACTGAGAAATACTTCTTGCTTGGGGCTCCTCAGCATTACACAAGATGGTTGGAAAGGTGGCATTTTTAAAAGCTTTTTTACCAATACTCTATCGAATATTTTGGCTTGTTTACAAAACTGCCTAGCTCACAAATTAAGCTCATGTTTCCTGGGTTTAGCTTGTTGAAAATCCACCCATTTCCGACTAAAACGTTCATCTTTTGCCAAGCAAAAAACACTTTTGTCCCAGGAAATCCAAAAGCACTCTGTTTTTATTATTTATTGACGCGGTTCTATTACGGTTCACTTCCGGGTCAGTCAAACTTCTTCATTGAGATGAGCCGCATTAGTGTGTCATCTGATTGGTTAGTGGGCGGTGCTTCAGCTGTCGTACTGTTTTGAGCTCCCAAAAAAAAAAAGAAAAAAAAGAATTTCAAAAGCATGCCTGAAATCTGAATATGACTTGAGGCATGTTTTTGTTGAGGGAACAACACTAAAACGTGCAAAAAATGTCTGAAACTTTGAGTTTTCGTGATACATCACCTTTGAAAGCAAAAACTCAGAATCTCTGAAGCTCTCTTCTGTTAGTGGAGCGCATCCTTGCATTCATTCTGCAGGTAAAATATCTTCTGATAACCTAAAAGAGCGGAGTAGCTGTGGGTGTTTCCCATTTCCATTATCAGAGAAACACGTTCTTTCACATCAGAGCTCGAGAAGATAAAATAGAGCTTCCAAATAAACTCTCTTCGAAGATGTTTATTGACTCGTTAACTCAAATAACTCGAATGAGAAGTTTTTTTTTCTCCTTTTTCTATCACAGTTCTAGAACATATAATGCTGAAATGCACCTATTTTATTTTTAAACAGGGAGATTTAACCAAATTAAACATATAACATATTGTAATGCAGTTCATCAAATTGTCATCAAAGGTTTTTGACGACACTAAGCATCAAGCAACAAAATCTGCACATATTTCATAAAGTCTTAGCCATCATGGACACATATTTAGCTCATGATCGTCTTGTTATAGTAATGAAAAAGTTTGGTAAAATATTTTTTTTACGACTTTGTAAAAAATATATATTTTTTACACTGTGTAAATAATTATGTATTTACAATTTTTTCATAAAATATTTATATATATATTTTATATTTTTAAAACTATAAAACTAAAATAATGTATATTTTTTTCCACAATGTTAATAACACGATGTGACGTAAAGATGGGTTGATGCACTTCTTCCGCGTTCCACTAAAGATCGGGAGGCGCTAGACCTAGAACGCCAAAAAGTCTGGATGAATGCAAACACTGCTGAAGTTTTTTGCTGTTTTTAGTTATTAGTTTAAGAAAAGCTTAACGAAAACATTTATCTTTTCATCATACTCTTTCTCAAATATTCAGCCTATTTTGACTTTATCTACTACTATTATTGTAGATATAATTCTGAATTACTTAGTTTGTAAGCGGACTTCTAACATTAGATTGGTTTCAGTTGAGTTTTCCATACAGTATGTTTTTTTCTTCAGAACGTATTTTCTTAACCATCTCTGAATGAGCGACGCCTCGCTGGAGCTCCTGAACTCTGGCTGCATGGTAACGATCTGCGTAAATACACGACACTAATACAAGAGGCGGCGGACGCTGTGCGCAGTGATTAAAACACACACACACACGCACACACGCACACACACGCATGCACACACACGCACGCACACACAAGCATGTACATCTCTGTGAAAGTCACTGCTGTCTCTCTGGCCTCATGTTCACAGATATGAATTATGATTTCCTTGCATATGGTGCATGAATCCTGCGGGTCCTGCAGAGCGTTCCGCTCCACTGATCCCATATGAGAAATCAGACGACAGATATTTATGATCGCAGTCTACTTGCTGTTGCTCAGACGAAGACCAAATAAACTCGGTCTTTATAAAGGAATGTTTCAGCTTTGATATGCGTGGATTAATGACGAGAGCTGAATGTGAACTCGAAAGAGCAAGGATAGGCCACCTGTATTTATGGAGTGTTGGCTTTGGAACAGTGATTGATGGATCCGGTTTCATGCTCTTTTGTTTGTGTTTGTCTACCCTGATTTGGCACCTTTCTCTATCCATCCGTCCACGACATTCGTCCATCTGTATATCTGTCCATTTGTCTATCTCCATCCATCCATCCATCCATCCACCCACCACTTTATCCACCCACCCACCTATTCATCCAACTGTATGTCTGTCCGTTTTTCTATCTGTCCACCCATCACTCTATCCATCCATCCATCCATCCACACACCCAACCATCCATCCGTCCACAACATTCATCCAACTGTATGTCTGTCCGTTTTTCTATCTGTCCACCCATCACTCTATCCATCCATCCACACACACACCCAACCATCCATTCGTCCACAACATTCATCCAACTGTATGTCTGTCCGTTTTTCTATCTGTCCACCCATTACTCTATCCATCCATCCACACACCCAACCATCCATCGGTCCGTCCACAACATTCATCCATCTGTATGTCTGTCCGTTTTTCTATCTGTCCACCCACCACTCTATCCATCCATCCATCCATCCATCCACACACCCAACCATCCATCCGTCCACAACATTCATCCATTTGTATGTCTGTCCGTTTTTATATCTGTCCACTCACTACTCTATCCATCCATCCACACACCCAACCATCCATCCGTCCGTCCACAACATTCATCCATCTGTATGTCTGTCCGTTTTTCTATCTGTCCACCCACCACTCTGTCCATCCATCCATCCATCCATCCACACACCCAACCATCCATCCGTCCACAACATTCATCCATTTGTATGTCTGTCCGTTTTTATATCTGTCCACTCACCACTCTATCCATCCATCCATCCATCCACACACCCAACCATCCATCCATCCACAACATTCATCCAACTGTATGTCTGTCCGTTTTTCTATCTGTCCACCCATTACTCTATCCATCCATCCACACACCCAACCATCCATCCATCCGTCCACAACATTCATCCATCTGTATGTCTGTCTGTTTTTCTATCTGTCCACCCACCACTCTATCCATCCATCCATCCATCCATCCATCCACACACCCAACCATCCATCCATCCACAACATTCATCCATCTGTATGTATGTCTGTATTTCTATCTATCCATCCATCCATACATACCACCCACCCACCCAACCATGAAAGTGTTGTTGCATTTAAATTGACATTTTATTAAACTAATATTTTGATCTATTTGTTTAAAAGTTTTTTTTAATATATGGTGAATATGTTTGTTCAATATGTTAAATATATTTGAACTTCCTTTGTTTAAACTACCGTTCATGTTTTGCTGATTTTGCTCTTGTTTTCCATTAGAACTGAAACAAATTCTAATTTAATAATCATTGTAATAAATCATTATATAATAGCTTTGGCAAGAATTAAGACTCCACTTAAATAGATCTGTAGCAAAATAAGGGAATGACGGTTAACTGTGAGCATGCGTAGCCAGTGAAAGCGTGTAGATTAGCTGAGCTCAGGAACTTTATTCAGACGTGGCTCTGGAAGATGAACCAATGCAGGAATGATGCATAAAAAACTATTTTTAAATAAGTAGAAGTTGAATAAACATTGACTGGTTCCTTTCCCAAAACTTCCTGTCGCTCTCTTGTGTGTGAAATGAAGTGCATGTTTGTGTAACGCCACATTCGATATTCAATTAAAAAGCTGAGAGAAATGCATAGAAATGTAGCCGTCTCTATGAATGCTGAGCGTGTGAAGAGTGAAATGAAGTGAGGGCTGGCGTCATGCGTGTGGGCGCTTGTTCTCAGCGGCGGAAATCTCTCTCCTTCTCTCAAGCATGCTTGTTTCTGCACGAGGGATTTTAATTCCTCTTGTTTGTGATTCTCTGATGTGCTGGTGGCAGAGGCTGAACGGACTCTCTATAAGGCTCAAGGAGTCCATGCACCGGGTGAAGAGTTCAGACACAGTAGAAGCAAACTTATGCTTTGAGCGGCATCATATCTTGGATATTAAATTAATCCGCAAAAAAGAGCTCAATGTTTTACTGCACCTAGTTTCTCCGAAAGTCACCATTGATAGAAATATCAAAGTGCCCCTTTATGATTTAAAAAGCTTTGGCTTTAGGAGTCTCTAGTCTCTTCTGCATAAAGAATGCAAAAAACTTATTGCATTTGTCCACAGAAAGAAAGGATTTACATGGGGCTCTGATCTAGGGGTTAGTTAACATCTCTATTGTTGCAAAATGAGGGTACAAGAACTGTTCAAGTTGTTATCGATGAGGTTTGAGAAGAATTTCTGCCTAGCAGTACCTTATTCAGCATTAAAACCATGAAGATTGTCTATGTAGAAGATTTTCCTCCACTTTGTCTCAGCTTTTCTGCACAGTCTTTTCATACTTTTGTTGAGTTCACATTAAGCATTAGCGAGACCCATAATGATTAAGAAGTCTCTAGCAATTGTATGAATGAAGAATACGTAGAAATATATTGCACTTGTCCACAGTGGTTTCTATGGGGGTCTGATCTTGTGGTGAAGAGGGTACAACACTGTTTAAGTTGTTATCGATGAGGTTTGAGAAGAATTCCTGCGTAGCAGCACCTTATTCAGCAATAAAACCTTGAATGGACTCTAAGAAGAGGAATTTTCTCCACTTTCTCTCAGCTTTTCTGCACAGTCTTTTCATGATTTGTACTTGAGTTTACATTCACATGTGGACTTTTAAAACTTAAACTTAATGTTCCCCAGCATCATCAAATACAATGAGGGTAGCATTATACTATGAACACGCTTAAGAGTCCCTGTCAGGTGGTTCGTTCCTGCTGTGCAGTCAATGCTCTGCTCTATTCTCGAAATAACAACACTTTATTTTCTGCTTTTACATTTCAATTAGTATCATTTGTTATTATTCAATTAGTATTTTTAATCTCTTTAATGGAGAAAATGTAACTTTTTCAACATTTAGGTTAGGATAAATCAAATGGTATTCAAAAGTTTAAAAAGGTCAAAAGGTGCAGCAGAATGGCATCGTGTGAAGACACAATCCATCAACCCAGCATTATCATCCTACTAACAGAACTGTGGGTTTCCTCCAATCAAAAGACAGATCAGTGCCTTGGTAGTATACACAACATATTATATCATTATATAATTGAAGGATTGTGTTCTTTCATTAAAAAGTAGTTTCACCCGAAAACTGCAATGCCTTCCCAAATAATGCAACGCAAATGTGTTTTTTCTTCTATTAATTATTATTGCTGCTCAAAGGTTTTCTAACCCCACTCGAATACACGAGGAAGAGAAAAACAGCTACATTGAGCTAAACAGAGCAACCTCTCATACTTCTATAACCCAGGACACATTTCTGAGTGGCGTTTCAAGGTTTTCGTCTGGTTCCCCGCGGTGGATTGAAGACTCTAAATTATGAAGAAGACTTCGGAGAGGTCTCTTCATTACACAGAGCTGTAGGATCGGCTCCTGCAGACACGGTGACTCTAGGTTTCACATATTTGCATGTTTTTCCTTGTAACCAAGTGTGAGAATCGACATCTGCTCCCACTCACCTCCTTCAGATCAGAGCGAACTGCTCTCAGACAGGTGAGCAGGTTCATTTCTGCTCCGGCTCCGTGTGCTACAGCACTGATCACTCTTTAAAGCCAGACCACACTGCAAAATCCTCAGAGCAGAATTAACTCTGCCCTAACTCACTCTTTTTTTGTTTTTCAATGTAACAAAAATGTTTAACTTAACTCTTTTCAAAGAGTTGATCTCTGTAAAGACACATTCTCCATCTGATGCTAGTTTGTATTTAATGTAAATCTATTGTACAAACAAAATAAGGTAAAATGATTACAAAACGTACAGATTTTAAGTGTACTAGCATTGGTTGATAGTGATAGTAGTTCTAGTTAAATAGTATTTAACTGATGTTTTAATTTTGAGAGAAACACGTTCAGATTATTTGCTTTTTGGCAGACTGCCTAGTCATACTCATTATTTATTTTGTACAAAATATTACACAGTCATGTTTCTAAATTGCTTGCTTGTTCTTGTCATAAATCAGAGATTAAGTCAAAATGTAGAATTTAAAGTAAATTCATCTGTAGTGAATTATTAATCTGAGAAAAAGTCTAAATTCTGCAGTTTTATGATCTTCGGGAGCATTTGAGGGGATTGAAACAGTTAGTCAGAGGCAATAAACACTATCGGAATGGTACCACATCAATAATCTAGCATAGCTAAGCAAATCCAATATTTATTTGTTCTTTAAAATCACACATAGTCAGTGCACACGACATAGACTTGATGCCCTCGATCGTACACCTCCATGTTGTTTCTGGGCGAAGTGGAAATAAACGCGATGCTTACTTTATTTTATTGTTTTACTAATCAAACCACAACTTCGGGATTCTTGAAGTGTTCCCGGATCAAACTCAGCAGACGTTTAGTAAGCGTTCCGCTGTCTGATGTCTGAGGCTGAGAAATGGGAAAAAACTATTCGATTGATTGATTGATTGACTGATTGAAAAGTATGGGGGGATGAGGGGTCATCACACTTGCATTTAAAGTAAGAATAGAGGTTTTTGAGATAAAAGTCAGAATTCTGAAATAAAACCATTACGTTCAGTCGTGATATCACAATCTGCCATGCAGTGTCTCTTCCCTCACGAGTGAAAACCCAAGCGTTTCCAGTTAAACCTCGGCGATTTGGATTAAAATCGAAATCTAGATTAATTGGACATTTTAATTTGATTACGATGAGTTATCGATTTAATTTATTTTTTCCACCTCATAGCTCACTGACGAGTTTTATACAGTAATGATGCTCATGTTTTACAAGTCAGATATTTTTCAATGAATTTTTTTGAACTAAACAGTGGAAGGAAACACACACTATCTATTATTTATGATAATTTATTGAACATCAACTGAAATTAATGCACACATCACCTGTCACTTGAAAACATTCACTTCTTATAAAAAGTTAAACAGTCAAATAATTTTAAATTTTGAGAAAAAAACGATTGATTTTAAATGTTTTTCTGATTGAAAGTAGAAAATACGTAGTACTTCTTCTAAATAAAACAACTCCTGTACGTCCTGTAAATAAAATTTAACAGTACATTTCTTGCATCTTCTGTCGGAGGATAAAAGCTGGAGTATCTGAGGTGAGATCAGAAGCTTTGGAGAGTGCTCCACTTCTGTCTGAAAGAGCCTTGATTGATTCGACCCTTTTAACTGAACATGAAATGCACATGTAGCAGCGCTAGAACAGCGTATCACTGCAGTAATGTGCGTGGAGTCAGAAGGTCTGGAGCGTGCGTCTGAACTGAACATCTGACTCCTGTTGAAGAGCATGTCTCCGTTTGCATAAACAGAGCTGGAATCAAGGGTTTCAAATGCAACGGTTTCTTTTGTGGCTGTCGACGAGATAAAAAGTGATGTGTGCTGCACAGATTCCGCGCAACAGCTGGCCAGATCTGCTTCAGACAGGAACACATTGATCTGGAGTAAAAACTCAGATTATTTACAGCGCACTCCGTCAGTCGGGTGTCTTTGTGAGCGTTTAGAGGCTGCTCGGAGCAGATGCTGATCAGAACACAGTGATCCAGAGGCATTGTGCTCTGTGTTGGTGCTAATCAGAGGTGGAGAGCAGAGAATTGCATGTACTCGCACTGCTGTGATGGAGTAGCTTTTTTGTGTACTTCAACTTTTTTTAAGTTGTTTTTGAAAAGGTGAACTTTTACTTGATGAGATTTAATTTGAAGTAAAGTAATGCTGTATTTCCAATCTGATTTTTTATGTGCGCAAGCCAAGAGTTTAGTATTATATTATGTAGAAAAAGAAGTAATATGCGTCTACGGGTGCTAGTCTTCTGAATGCAGGGTTCTATTGGGACCAAAAGAAGGCCCTGGTATGTTTGCCCATGGTGGCCCACCATCAATATTTATACACAATATAATAATATACACAAGATGTGTGATGACACTTATTAGGATTACTGAGGCACAGGTTTACGGTCATTCATTTAGTCTTTTTTTCTTCTTTTTATGGTGTGAGTGCATTTCCAAAACCCTTTGTAGCTAATTGCTTTACATCAGTAATCAAGTGTGTATATTCAGAGTATTCACATCCATCCATCCATTCATACATCCATCCACCTCTCATCCCTCCATCCACCCACCCATCCACCCATCCACCCCTCCATCCATTCATCCATCCCCGAATATACAATATATGAATATACAATATATATAATGAAATAAACGAATAACGCTCTAGCAACGCAGGACTGCAATTCGATCCTGTGTATTTCAACAACGTTCCTCGTAAGCCCACTCTATTTCATCACAAACCCTATTCGGCCAGGACTAGTTCCACTGGGGGTCGTTAGAGAAACGTCCTCGTTTTTAATCTCTCATTTCTGTTTTCTGCTCTCTCACAATGATCTCAGTAAAAAAAAAAAAAAGAGTGACAGACAGCACAAAAAATGTTTTCAAAAAAGACTGACTACATAAATATAATTTCCAGGTAGAATTGTTTTTCAACACTTAATGACTTGACTTTATGATGAGTAATATTAACATAATTGATAGTACAATTACAAGTAATATGTCACCGTTTTAAATGCCATTGCTCTATTGTTTGGTCACGTGACCAAATGCAGTTCACTCATTGTGACCACCTGCTGTTCCAACACCCACAATCAAGAGTACAAGGTTCTGACGCGATTGTCCCGACCGAAACAGCACACGTCCTCTGAGAAGAATTCTCAGAACTGTTTGGTTGATTGATTGATTGATTGATTGATTGGTTGGTTGATTGATTGCCGCCACTCTCTTTTCAGCTGTGAAGTTTCCACCTGGACAGAAGGCTCAGGATGAGAAGATGGCAGCCATACTGTTTCCAGCGGGTCCTGACAGTCTGCACCGGTTCACCCAAGACTCCCTGGCTGGAATCGAGCGGCGGATTGCTGAAGAGGAGGCCCGAAATGCCAAACAGTACCAGGAGGATCTGGGTGACGTGGAGAAGCCCCGGTCCCGGGCCGACCTGGAGGCGGGAAAACAGCTGCCGAGGATCTTCGGAGAGGTTCCTTCAGGGCTGGTGGGCGTCCCACTGGAGGACATCGACCCCTTCTACTTCCACAACAAGAGGGTGAGGCTCCAATGAGCAGCCTGCGCATATTCAGCTCACCTCGGCTTGATCAAGTTCGTTTTATCTCAGTAAAGCTCTGAGTCATTTCACTTAATTCTGTTCTTGTGCGTTTCCTTTGTTTCGGTTCAATTCGACTCACACAGCTCGATTGTTTAGCTTAATAACAATCGATTTCATTGTGACGACTTAATTGGCTTCTACTCAGTAAAAAATACCAAGAAAAATATTTTCTGTAATTTTATTTTAGAACTCTGGAAAAAGTTTGGAAAAAGTTGGTATCGCATGAAATAGTAAAAAAAATAGTGAACTAAAAAAACTTTTTTGTGCTTATAAATAAATGTGTTTAGAAGTTGTATTTTAAGCTGTATTTTAATCTGAGCTGTTTTTTGTAGTAAATAAAGTAAACTCGTTGAGCAAGAGCTTCCTTTATTGCAGCTTTTCGTGAGGGATTCCTTTTTTAAAAATGTAAAACTGAAATGCACATTTTGATATCTACATTATAAAGTCAAGATAAGGAAGGTACAACAAAAGATTACTGTAGTTACAAAACAAAAAAAATAAAATTCTTACAGTTTTATAGGGATGCTCACACAATAAATGTAATGTGTGACGTTTTTGAGCCGCCATGATTAAATTCTCAGAGCTGAATTTAAGTTGTTCTCTAAAAACCTGGCTCTGTTGGGAAGGTTTAGGGTTTTCAACCAAAATTTAAGTCTAAAGATGAATTTTCGTTGCTTATCAAATAAATATGTGTAGAAAGTGTATTTTAAGAGGAATAAAAATATTTTAAAAGCACGTAAGGTCATTATATAAAAAGTAGACACAGTTTTAGCTTGCATGTTTATATTAAAAAGCTGTTTTTGTAGAAAATAAAGCAAACTCATTGACCCAAGAGCTTCCTTTCTTGCAGCTTTGAGTGCAAAAGTGAAAGGTTGGAGAAAGAGCGCTCTCGACAGCTTGCCGTAAAGGCCAGCGGATGCATTTTCTGACGGAGCAGATGAATAGCGTGGATGAATAGAAGCGGTTAATTCCAACACTGCTGCGTTTGCTCCTCTCACACAACAGAAGCGATCTCCACGTCTGTGCAGTGCAGCTCAAAGTCTTGAAAAATCATTCAGGGAGTGAAAATGTGCCCTGTTTAGACTCTTCTAAGCTGCTGGCTAATGCTAAGGAGGATGAAGTGACACTAAACACGCCTCGTTCTGCTTCAGGACTTATGCTTGGACTCTCACTTTGATATTTCTGCAAGCCGACGCTAATTTTCGGAGAAGAGAACGTGGTAGAGATCTGTGCTGCTCGAACTGAATTTGGAGGATTAGTTTGCATCAAACACTCGTGGCCTGAAGAAACGTCTTAAAATCTTAAAAATAAAACTCTGATTAAATCTCAATCAAATTTGTTTCATACCAGAAACCCACCACAAGGTGCTTGAGGTTTAAAAGGTAGTTGAGGGTTTTAAATGGTCTCTGTATGGAAGCCAATCCACCACGCTCCCTCCTGATGCGTACTAGGAAGTCACTGAACTGTGATTCCTCCACTCACCTCTAGAGGCTGACATGATTTTTTTTTAATTGCTTATTTATTTAAAGAATTAGGCCTCTTTTAAGTAATTTTTTATAAATATTTGACCCCTTCAGACTATCACTGCACCCATCAACCTTTGTCCTTGAAACTTCTGTAATAGTCTGCAAAACTAACAGGGATCCTCTGTTCCTCTCACTGTCATATCCCTACTGGGTTTTTCTTGTTGGCACATAGACAATCCACCCGTTTCAGACAAATACATTCATCTTTTTGCTCCGGGATGTCCATAAACACCCTTTCTGTAGATAGTTTATTGACATGGTTCTGTTATGGCTCACTTCCGGGTCTGTCAGCTTGTACGCTCTTCATTGAGATGAGCTGCATTAGTGTGTTTTGAGCTTCCAGAAAAAGAAAGCATGATAACATAATCATGCATGAACCAATCTGAATATAACTCGAGGCATAATTTAGATGAAAGAACAACACTAAAACATGCAAGAAATTTCTGAAAAGTTGAGTTTACATGATACAGCACATATTTTAATTAGCTTACTCATCCAACAGTGCTGAGGCTTTGCAATCTTAATTTCCATTCTGCCAAAATCCTATTATTGCCTCTTTGTGACTTTCCACATGAAGAGAAGTGATGCTTCACAAAGAAAGAAACAGTAGACAATGGCAACAGTGAGTCTCAAACGCTCTCTGCAGTAACCTATGGGCGATGTCACAGACACTCAATGAGTGAAACTCTAGATGTTTAATGCTAAACATACCAGAAACCAGAGCGAGCGGCAACCTCCTGCGCTCCCTGCCGATGCGCAGCAGAAAGTGACTGAACTGTGCTACTTCAGGCTGAAGTGAGCAGGTTTCCATTCACATCCATGTTAAAACTGACCAGTACGCTTTTTCTCTCGTATTTGAATAACAAAAAAAGGAGAATACTAGATGAGGCTAAATTAAAGAAATAGTATGATAAATAAAACGAACACATTGGTAGATACAGTCAAAACTTATTTACCAAAGAAAATAAATAATAACAATAAATAAAGAATAAACCTCCCGTTAGGGTGTATATAGTGTATGTGGCAAAATCAGACAAATTATATATTAAAAAAACTATAGAACAATAAGAAAATAAATTCTGAACTCCGATTATTAAAAGTTAAATTGCCATGGAAAAACACACAATACCTATAAGCAACATTTTAGGTCAAACTGCTGAAAATTGCTATTTCAGTGTGAGGTCCCCTTTAAGAAATGTGTTTTAAATTAATTAATTATTATTATTTTATACATTATTTAATTTCTTTTTATTTAGCATTTCTTTTTTTATCTGTAGAGAAACTCAAACCAAAAGTACTCAAGTGATATTTCACATTTTTTATCTATTTGTTACAGCTGACGTATGCAAAATAACTTCTCAGCTATGATACAAAAACATTTTCAAGCTCTGCCAGAAACACCGTTCATTTATCAAGATGCAAACCGCTTCATCTCCGAATGAGATTTTATAGTCATCTTCACACAATAAATGTAATGTAGGATGTTCTTTTTGAGCAGCCTCAGACATGACTCCGCGTAAAATTCTCATTTGGAGTTCTTCTGCCGGTGAATTTAGGTCGTTCTCTAAAACCTGGCTCTCCGCCGCAGGCCTCGAATCTCATTCCGAGCTGGAAAAACTCGCTGAGAATCATGCGGGCAAGTGCATGGTGACACAAACGTAATTTATTTAGCTGAACTGTCCCTCTTAATGTGTTTATTTTCTTTGTTCTCTTCATTTCATCTTGCACAAAGAAAGCCACCCTCTGGTTTGGAGCGAGTGGACGCACAGAAAGCCGTCAGTAATTAAAACCGTCTTGGAGCCGTGATGTGAAAATAAGGGAAAAGCGAACTCCTCTCCAGATCTGCTGGTTCATGTTGACCTGCGCTCGGCAATGTGAGGAAGGAGGAAACAAACAGTGCCAAACCTGACCTAGATGTTGCATAAGATGACTGAGCATGAGGGTGGAGGAAGGCGGCTGTTTAGAGAGGTTAGGCAGGGCACGGAGGAAGGCGAATGTCAGCCTCGTTGTCGACTGCTGGATTTCGAAGTCGGCCAAAACAACTTTTCTTCACATCACCTCGGAATGTGCCGCACATCACTTTGAAGACACACTCTTGTTCCTTACTGATTTAACCCAGAACCTTTGGCATCTTTAAATGAGCAGCGCTTTCAGAGAAGGCCACAAAAAGAGGTTTTAACCTCCTCTGCAGGAATCTGGATAGATTTTGTACAAAGCAACTTACAGGAGGGAATGACAATATGAGATTTGTTACACCGTCAAAGTCTATCTCAGCTTCTCATAATAGATGTTGTATCAGCTGATCAATAAACCACAGCAGGAAGAAAATAAAGAGAGGAGAATTTTTTTTTATTTTTTATTTATAGTAGGTGTTCCCTGAAGAGAAGAGTTTTCCGCTGCTGGTTGAGAGCTGTTAGTGTTGCTGATTTCCTGACTGCATCAGGAGTTTGTTCCAGCAGCCAGGGACAGAGAGAGAGAATGTTCTGCTGAGAGATCTTCTGCTTTTGTGGGACAGACCCACGAGTTGCTGTTCCTTCTCTGAGCGCAGGCTTCTGGAGGACATATAGGAGTGGAGGAGCTTCTGGAGGTAAACAGGGTTGTTCTGGAGATAGTTTTGTATGCCAGCGTTAGCGATTTGAATTTAACACGAGCTGCGATTGGAGCCAGTGAAGAGTGATGAATAGAGGAGGAACATGAGCTCACTTTGGTTCCTTGAAGATAAGACGGGCTGCAGAGTTCTGGATCATCTGCAGAGGTTTCAGCGCATTTGCTGACATGAGAGGAAAAGCCAAAGTACTTCCACAAGTTGCTCTTTTGCTCATTTCTTCTCAACGAGAGCGCATCACCAGCTCTGCCGGTCCCCTTGTCTGTGTTTTTACGTAGAAAACGCAACTGCGCACCTTAAAAACAGAGTGACAAAACCGGGTCCTTGGTACTACTGGTACTCAAGAAATAGTGGAGGTGTAGCTCAATGCTTTGCATGAATGAGGTCCTGGGATCAATCCCCAGCTTCTCCACAAGTGGCAGTAGAGATTTCCCCTTCTGTAAGTCGCTTTGGACTAAAGTGTCTGCCAAATGCATAAGTCTAAATGTAAATGTAAATCCTGGAAACGTAACATTTTTGTTTTAGTACCGACTTGGTGCCGAAGTACCAGGCCTTTTGACAACACTACTTGAATTAAAATGGTTGGATTTGTATCCTTTAGTGTTGATTTCTTTAACGAAAATGATGGAATACCTCTACTCCTTTACGTTCCGCATGAGTGTTTTGCTCTGTGGAGATTTGGGCTGCTTGTATTGAGGATCTGGCAACCCTGATTCTCTGCTCCAATCCTGCTCAGCTTTGAATACAGAAAATGTCATTTCACTTACATACTCAAACATACTTAAAAGCTTTAACGTGATGCAATATTTGCGAAAGCTCCTCGTCAGCGCTCATTTTTGTTTCGCGTCGGCTTCCAAGCTCTCTCTAATATCTCTTGAACGGAAGAAAAATAAGGATTTGAGGCTCATTTTGAAGAAAGGAGGAGTGGAGAATGAAACAATCCAGCATTTAAATTGCTTTTATTTTGTAAACATTATGAGGAAGAAAAAAATATTTTATGCTTTATATTAGTTGCTTACCAAAAAGTTAAATAATTATCATGATCAAATCTAATCTAAAATGTAAACAATTGATTAAATAGTTGACAAAAACATTTTGACAAAACGGTTTGACTCTTAGTCGACTAAAAGTAGGCAAATTAAAAATGGGACATGTTTGATTAAATATAATAAAAATAAAAACTGGACCAAAACCAAATTTTTAAAATAGGCAACAAAATCAAGTATCCGTTTTGGGACCCTTTTTATTTAGTTTAGAATTTTAATTTTCTCTTATATTTAATATTTATCATCGATATTGTAGGATTACAAATTTAAGATCTATGACTTTACAACATACCTCTTTTATATAGCAATCACTTTTTATCACTAGTATATTGATGTAGACCATTTGGTGATGCGCCTCACTGAGATCATGCTCCTTAAGGTCTGAGAACATCTTTAGAAGTATCTTCTCGTGCTTCTTAAGCTGAACCGTTGTTGACTTCATGAACATCTGAGGCTGGGCTCCTCCTCGAGGTGCTTCCTAACAGTCTTAAACCCCAACGTAACATCGCTTCGTTAGATTTTCTGCAAGACTGCAGCGTTCAACATTAAACCTTGTGATGCTCCAAAGATCTTCACCTGTGAGTTTCCTACAATATCCTGTTTTGTAAGTTTTCTCACTGTGAAAGAGTTGCAATAAACAGTTATAAAAGCTTTTGCGTACTAATGTTTGTACATTACGCAGTTAAAGGGAGAGATAGGAACCCAGTGCTGTCAGATGCTCAGATCTGATTCTCATCTCCGGTGTTAGTTCACTGGAAGATCTGACACGAGACGCTTTAGCTCATCACACCGCACCACTTTTACTGAAGTGATGGGGAGGTGCCTGGAGGACCAGTGAATCCTGGGAAACCGCGGATGTTTGTGTCAGAGCTCCCTCAACCTTGCGCCATGGCGACCGGTGCCTGTCCCGGTAGAGCCAGGCGCGTCTCCTGAGCCTCCGGAGCTCAGGAGCTCTGTTTGTGCTTCTGCGATCACTCTCGTGTATTGTTTCCTGCCTTCTCTTAAAGATGTCAGGATGTCAGTTTCATTGGCTTCCTTGCACTGCCTTCTGAGTTTTATATTTCTCAGAATTAATATTTTAATAATTAATACTTTCACGTTTATGTTTAAAGCTTTTGTTTTTATCCAAACCGAACAGAATCTGCAGTTTGTTGTAAATGCAAATAACAAACAGCGGTAGGCAAGGCTGGCTCAAGGGATTTCTTGCGAATAATTTTTTGTTATATGATTGTTTGTGCTGGTGTTGTGTCTGTGTGGTGTTATCCTTTCCTTGTGTCGGCAGCAGATCCAGACGGTGCCTTTCAGCACACAAAAAAAGCTTTATAATCTTCATTTCAAACATTTAGTTAGAAATGAACTATGCAGCTATTATGAAAAACAAATAGAACAATACAATTTTTGTATACAAACCAAAATGTTATATTCACAACAAATTCTTGAAAATCTAAGTTTTTGTTCAATACGGTTAATTGTTGCCATAAATTTATAGATTTTTAATTCATGCTGAACTAAACAAACAAAAAAGTGTTTGTTTTTTTCAAAATGTTACTAAAATGAGCAAAAACTTTATCATTAAAATGAGTCATTTTAATCTAGTATAATATAATTATCTACAAGTTTTATTTGCGTTATTGTTGTTAAAGGGACAGTGCTTTTTCATACCTTCACAGTTATTTACTCACTTGAAGAACTTCTATGAGAAGATCATGAAGGTATGGTCTCCTCATGGTCAAGCACAGCCCAAGAGTAAAATAATTATTTATATATATATATATATATATATATATATATATATATATATATATATATATATATATATATATATATATATATATATATATATATATATATATATACATACACATACACGCAAATAATTGCAATTAAATGGCACAGCTGATGGAATATCTCTTATGGTTCTGCTTTGACTCAAAACAAAGCCTTGTGTTCATAAACCTACTAAAATAAAATTATTAAGTATAATAATAGTAAACATATCCATTGTTTCTAAAGTAGAGTTGAGTAGGAGACGCTAGTTTGAAAATATTCATAAAATAGATCGCTAAAATGGGAACACATGTTATTTTAATAAGTATGAACATAACTGACAGCAGTTATAGATAAAAACTCAAGTAAACTAAATTAGAAACTTCTATCAAAACTGTTCTTTTAGTTACTAATAGTTAATAATAATAGTTAGTATTTTAGTTCACAATTAATTGATTGAGACAAAAAAAGCTAATTCTTTGCATTTCTTTGTATCTGAGAAGCAGAGCAGCCATTTTTGTATTGTTTTTCATGTTTCCAGAAGCTATAAATGTAAAAGATATCCTCGTCTTTTTTCTCGTTTCTTAAATGCCTCTGTTGTTGTTGTTGTTGTTGTTGTTGTTGTTGTTGTTGTTGTTTGGCTAACACACTCCTCTCTTCTCTCTCTCTCTCTCTCTCTCTCTCTCTCTCTCTCTCCAGACCTTTATAGTGCTAAACAAGGGCAAGGCCATCTTCCGCTTCAGTGCGACGTCTGCACTCTATGTTTTCAGCCCCTTTCACCCCATCAGAAGAGCGTCCATCAGGATTTTAGTTCACTCATATCCTTTCTGCGGCGCGCGGAGGTGCTTCGGTTCAATCTGGGATCCATCTGTGTTTTTATACCCGAGTTTGTGGAAGTATAAACGTGTTATTTAAAATATAAAAGTGTTTAGTGTAGCAGGAAAGAGCAGCAGTTTTTCTTGTTTACAAAAAGAATTAACATATGGTGATATCCAGGTTCTCCCACTTAGAAATCATGGAGGGGTCTGAAATTTTCAGTGTAGGTGCATGTCCACTGTGAGAGACATGATCTAACAAGAAAAATCCAGAAATCACAATGTATGATTTTTAAACTATTTATTTGGATGATACAGCAGCAAATAACTATGAGAAATTCAATTTTAATACCTGGTACAGTAGCCTTTGTTCAAATACTTATTTTCCACACTGTGTGTGTATATATATATATATATATATATATATATATATATATATATATATATATATATATATATATATATATATGAACTAGAAAAAAATATATATATACACATAAATATATATTTGTATTCAAATAGTATTAATGTTTTGTATTTTTATGTTCAAAAAGATATATATGGATAGATACTCCATATTTAATTAACTCAAAAGTGTATGGTCCAATCTTCTCTCCTAATAACAGCATTTGGTTGAAACTAACTAACATATTTCTTCAGTTCTGTCGACGGTTCTCTTTGTCCTCCTGTGAACTGATAAACAGATCTCATCTTTTTGTTTCCTCCGATCTTTCAGTGGTTTCTGTGATGAACAGGCTGCGCATGTTTAACTCCACTAGGACGAGGCTTTGAGACTTTGAGACTGCTCTAACCAGTGTGCCTGCCGCAGGTTGCGTTGGGCATGTGCATTCCTCTCAGAGCGCTGTTTGTTATTAATAGACGTGAGATTAGGATTCTGGACTCTGGGACTCGCTCAGGCTGTGCTCCTCTGTCGATAAGCAGGTGAAGAGGCTTTCACTGGAGGTGTCTCTCTGCTGCTTTGAGCGCGACGCCTTTTCTCATCCTCTGAGTGTCAGACAGGACACCGCTTCTCGTCTCACCCTCTGAGTGTCAGACAGGACACCGCTTCTCGTCTCACCCCTCTGAGTGTCGGACAGGACACCGCTTCTCGTCTCACCCCTCTGAGTGTCGGACAGGACACCGCTTCTCGTCTCACCCCTCTGAGTGTCGGACAGGACACCGCTTCTCGTCTCACCCTCTGAGTGTCGGACAGGACACCGCTTCTCGTCTCACCCTCTGAGTGTCAGACAGGACACCGCTTCTCGTCTCACCCCTCTGAGTGTCGGACAGGACACCGCTTCTCGTCTCACCCTCTGAGTGTCGGACAGGACACCGCTTCACGTCTCACCCACTGAGTGTCGGACAGGACACCGCTTCTCGTTTCACCCCTTTGAGTGTCGGACAGGACACCGCTTCTCGTTTCACCCCTTTGAGTGTCGGACAGGACAACGCTTCTCGTCTCACCCTCTGAGTGTCGGACAGGACACCGCTTCTCGTCTCACCCCTCTGAGTGTCGGACAGGACACCGCTTCTCGTCTCACCCCTCTGAGTGTCGGACAGGACACCGCTTCTCGTCTCACCCTCTGAGTGTCGGACAGGACACCGCTTCTCGTCTCACCCTCTGAGTGTCGGACAGGACACCGCTTCTCGTTTCACCCTCTGAGTGTCGGACAGGACACCGCTTCTCGTCTCACCCTCTGAGTGTCGGACAGGACACCGCTCCTCGTCTCACCCTCTGAGTATCGGACAGGACACCGCTTCTCGTCTCACCCCTCTGGGTGTCAGACAGGACACCGCTTCTTGTCTCACCCTCTGAGTGTCGAACAGGACACCGCTTCTCGTCTCACCCTCTGAGTGTCGGACAGGACACCGCTTCTTGTCTCACCCCTCTGAGTGTCGGACAGGACACCGCTTCTTGTCTCACCCCTCTGAGTGTCGGACAGGACACCGCTTCTCGTGTCACCCTTCTGAGTGTCGGACAGGACACCGCTTCTCGTCTCACCCCTCTGAGTGTCGGACAGGACAACGCTTCTCGTTTCACCCCTTTGAGTGTCGGACAGGACACCGCGTGTCGTCTCACCCCTCTGAGTGTCGGACAGGACACCGCTTCTCGTTTCACCCCTTTGAGTGTCGGACAGGATGCCGCTTCTCGTTTCAACCCTTTGAGTGTCGGACAGGACACCGCTTCTCGTCTCACCCCTCTGAGTGTCGGACAGGACACCGCTTCTCGTCTCACCCCTCTAAGTGTCGGACAGGAGACCGCTTCTCGTCTCACCCCTCTGAGTGTCGGACAGGACACTGCTTCTCGTCTCACCCCTCTGAGTGTTGGACAGGACACCGTGTGTCGTCTCACCCCTCTGAGTGCCGGACAGGACACCGCTTCTCGTTTCACCCTCTGAGTGTCGGACAGGACACCGCTTCTCGTCTCACCCTCTGAGTGTCGGACAGGACACCGCTTCTCGTCTCACCCTCTGAGTGTCGGACAGGACACCGCTTCTCGTCTCACCCCTCTAAGTGTCGGACAGGAGACCGCTTCTCGTCTCACCCCTCTGAGTGTCGGACAGGACACCGCTTCTTGTCTCACCCCTCTGAGTGTCGGACAGGACACCGCGTGTCGTCTCACCCCTCTGAGTGTCGGACAGGACACCGCTTCTCGTCTCACCCTCTGAGTGTCGGACAGGACACCGCTTCTCGTCTCACCCTCTGAGTGTCGGACAGGACACCGCTCCTCGTCTCACCCTCTGAGTGTCGGACAGGACACCGCTTCTCGTCTCACCCCTCTGAGTGTCGGACAGGACACCGCTTCTCGTCTCACCCCTCTGAGTGTCGGACAGTACACCGCGTGTCGTCTCACCCCTCTGAGTGTCGGACAGGACACCGCTTCTCGTCTCACCCTCTGAGTGTCGGACAGGACACCGCTCCTCGTCTCACCCTCTGAGTATCGGACAGGACACCGCTTCTCGTCTCACCCTCTGAGTGTCGAACAGGACACCGCTTCTCGTCTCACCCCTCTGAGTGTCGGACAGGACACCGCTTCTCGTCTCACCCCTCTGAGTGTCGGACAGGACACCGCTTCTTGTCTCACCCCTCTGAGTGTCGGACAGGACACCGCTTCTCGTGTCACCCCTCTGAGTGTCGGACAGGACACCGCTTCTCGTGTCACCCCTCTGAGTGTCGGACAGGACACCGCTTCTCGTCTCACCCCTCTGAGTGTCGGACAGGACAACGCTTCTCGTTTCACCCCTTTGAGTGTCGGACAGGACACCGCGTGTCGTCTCACCCCTCTGAGTGTCGGACAGGACACCGCTTCTCGTTTCACCCCTTTGAGTGTCGGACAGGATGCCGCTTCTCGTTTCACCCCTTTGAGTGTCGGACAGGACACCACTTCTCGTCTCACCCCTCTGAGTGTCGGACAGGACACTGCTTCTCGTCTCACCCCTCTAAGTGTCGGACAGGAGACCGCTTCTCGTCTCACCCCTCTGAGTGTCGGACAGGACACTGCTTCTCGTCTCACCCCTCTGAGTGTTGGACAGGACACCGTGTGTCGTCTCACCCCTCTGAGTGCCGGACAGGACACCGCTTCTCGTTTCACCCTCTGAGTGTCGGACAGGACACCGCTTCTCGTCTCACCCTCTGAGTGTCGGACAGGACACCGCTTCTCGTCTCACCCCTCTAAGTGTCGGACAGGTGACCGCTTCTCGTCTCACCCCTCTGAGTGTCGGACAGGACACTGCTTCTCGTCTCACCCCTCTGAGTGTCGGACAGGACACCGCGTGTCGTCTCACCCCTCTGAGTGTCGGACAGGACACCGCTTCTCGTCTCACCCTCTGAGTGTCGGACAGGACACCGCTTCTCGTCTCACCCTCTGAGTGTCGGACAGGACACCGCTCCTCGTCTCACCCTCTGAGTGTCGGACAGGACACCGCTTCTCGTCTCACCCTCTGAGTGTCGGACAGGACACTGCTTCTCGTCTCACCCCTCTGAGTGTCGGACAGGACACCGCGTGTCGTCTCACCCCTCTGAGTGTCGGACAGGACACCGCTTCTCGTCTCACCCTCTGAGTATCGGACAGGACACCGCTTCTCGTCTCACCCCTCTGGGTGTCAGACAGGACACCACTTCTTGTCTCACCCCTCTGAGTGTCGGACAGGACACCGCTTCTTGTCTCACCCCTCTGAGTGTCGGACAGGACACCGCTTCTCGTCTCACCCCTCTGAGTGTCGGACAGGACACCGCTTCTTGTCTCACCCCTCTGAGTGTCGGACAGGACACCGCTTCTCGTGTCAACCCTCTGAGTGTCGGACAGGACACCGCTTCTCGTGTCACCCCTCTGAGTGTCGGACAGGACACCGCTTCTCGTCTCACCCCTCTGAGTGTCGGACAGGACAACGCTTCTCGTTTCACCCCTTTGAGTGTCGGACAGGACACCGCGTGTCGTCTCACCCCTCTGAGTGTCGGACAGGACACCGCTTCTCGTTTCACCCCTTTGAGTGTCGGACAGGATGCCGCTTCTCGTTTCACCCCTTTGAGTGTCGGACAGGATGCCGCTTCTCGTTTCACCCCTTTGAGTGTCGGACAGGACACCGCTTCTCGTCTCACCCCTCTAAGTGTCGGACAGGAGACCGCTTCTCGTCGCACCCCTCTGAGTGTCGGACAGGACACTGCTTCTCGTCTCACCCCTCTGAGTGTTGGACAGGACACCGTGTGTCGTCTCACCCCTCTGAGTGCCGGACAGGACACCGCTTCTCGTTTCACCCTCTGAGTGTCGGACAGGACACCGCTTCTCGTCTCACCCTCTGAGTGTCGGACAGGACACCGCTTCTCGTCTCACCCCTCTAAGTGTCGGACAGGAGACCGCTTCTCGTCTCACCCCTCTGAGTGTCGGACAGGACACCGCTTCTCGTCTCACCCCTCTGAGTGTCGGACAGGAGACCGCTTCTCGTCTCACCCCTCTGAGTGTCGGACAGGACACCGCTTCTCGTCTCACCCCTCTGAGTGTCGGACAGTACACCGCGTGTCGTCTCACCCCTCTGAGTGTCGGACAGGACACCGCTTCTCGTCTCACCCTCTGAGTGTCGGACAGGACACCGCTCCTCGTCTCACCCTCTGAGTGTCAGACAGGACACCGCTTCTCGTCTCACCCTCTGAGTGTCGGACAGGACACCGCTTCTCGTCTCACCCTCTGAGTGTCGGACAGGACACTGCTTCTCGTCTCACCCCTCTGAGTGTCGGACAGGACACCGCTTCTCGTCTCACCCTCTGAGTGTCAGACAGGACGTCTGGAAGCAGACGCCTGATGCTCTGTTCTGATAAACGCAGAATACTGTGCAGTCCCTCGTCTCATCTCATTTCATTGTTGGTTTAGATTCCAGCAAAATATAGCCCTAACATTTAGTGCATTAAAGTTTTAATTTAGGTTTAAAAAGTCAAGTTTTTAGTTTTTTTCCCTTGATTTTATTTGTTTGTTATAGTTTTGTTTTGTTTTTACTTGATTTCATTTTATGGTGTTAGTTTTAGTTTAATATTTGATTGTATTTTTCTTTGATTTGACTAATTGATGGATTGATAGATTGGTTTTAATTTAATTTTATTTTAAGCTAGTTTACATGTTTTACATTTGTTTAGTTCCTTAATGGAGTTTTAGTTTTTTCATTCATTTAATTTTGTTAGTTAATTTTTTAAATAAGATTTGATAAAATATGGTAACATTTTTTAAAATCCTAAATATGAATAAATATAGATTTGTTTCACATTTATGTTTAGTTTTTAAGTTTATGTTAGTTTAAATTGACTTCATTTGTTACATAGTTTTTTTATACAATTTTAAGGTAGTTTTTATTTTAATGTAATTTTTCTAAGTTTAATGAAATGTAGATTTTTATTTGTTATGCGACTTATTTTAATTTACTTTTTTAAAAAGTCTTCCACGTTTTATTTTAAAGTAGTTTCATTTTTTTTATATAGAAATCATAATTTGATTAAATATAGTTTATTGTTCAATTTATTGTTTATTCAATTTAGTTACATTTTATTTGTGTTATTTATTTTAATTTCATTTCCTTGATGTTATTTAATGGTATTTTTTCAGTTATTATTTAATTGGTTAATTTAGCTGTTTTTCATCTTTATTTAACTTTATCGTTTTCATTTTAAGTCATTTAATTGTTTGTTTTTGTTCACATTTGTGTTCTTTGCTTTAATTTATTGTATTGTACTTCTTAATTGATTTCAAATCATTTTTTAAATTTTTTTCAATAGTTTTTCTTATTTAATTTTGTTTGCTAATTTTAATTTGATAGAAATGCTGTCGAGATAATGACTGCGCTCTATCTATTGCAAGTGTGTTGAAAGCAAAGATATGACCAGATATGTTCGCACGACGCTTGTGCATTAGCCCCAAACATGCACACGCACACACACACGTGTACGCACACACACGCACGCACGCACGCACACACACGCACACACCACACACACACACACACACGTGCTAATTGCAGATTTCCCCGGAGGACCAAAGCCTGGAAACAGGTTTGATTAAGCCAAGGCTCAGAGTGTGTTCCTGTGTTGCCAGACGATGAGCTCAAGTGATTGCGCTGATTTGAAAGATGCTAAATCAAGGAATCTGAGCTGAAACTGAGAAATACGACAAACAAGCGCTGAGGATTCAGAGACAGGATACACAGACAGACAGAGAAGCTGACTGACAGACAGACAGATGTGGGTAGATAAATAGAAGGTAATTCAGTGCAAAGCAATTGGAGCAATTGGGGAGGGGACAAACAATCCTATAAGTCAGCGGCCCTCAACCCCCGGGGCCATAGTCCGGTACCGCTCTGTGGGTCATTTGGTACCGAGCCGCACAGAAAGAATAAAAAACTTACGTTGCGTCCGTTTTATTCATTTTTTGCAATCCGAAAGTTTTATTACAAAAAAACCCTATTTTCTTAGTTCCATCCGTCTGTGCCACTCCTGGCGCAAATGAAGGTCTCGTGTTAGGCTAACGCTGAAATGAAGTCAAGGCGCTCACAAAATGAGTAAAAAAAAGAAACGTCTTTGGAAATTTTCTTTTTCGCCGCGAGGAGACCGAGGAAGAGCCTACAACTGCCAAGAAAGAGAAAGCTGCGTTAATAAATATAATCAAGACTCCTACTTAAAATACTTCAAATGTACCTCAACAGGAGATTCCCACACACCGAGCGCACTCAAAACTCGTGTTAAGAGGACGCTGGAGTAGCAAACAGCTCGAGTGGATCTACGTTTAATATTATGTTTAGAAAATTCCACAGTTTCCATGCAGGTCCTATTACATTATTTTGTTGTATTTATCCACCACACCTCAAAGACCAATCCCTGAGAACATTGTTAGACATTAAACTGGTTCATGGCACAAAAAAACGGTTGGGGACCGCTGATGTCCATCCATAAAATTTTCTTGATGGCTTTCTTCCCTTTCGAGGTCATCACAGCGGAATGAACCGCCAACTCTCTGGCATATGTTTTATGCGGTGGATGCCCTTCCAGCAGCAACCCATCGCTGGGAAACATTCACACTCAAACACTATGGAAAATAGTTTTTACCCAATTCTCTTATTCCGCATGTCTTTAAACTCGTGGGAGAAACCGGAGCACCCGGAGTAAACCCACGCGATCACGAGGAGAACATGAGAACTCCACACAGAAATGCCAACTCGAAGCTTGAACCAGCGACCTTCTTGCTGTGAGACGAGCGTGCTCCGCTGATGTAAACGATCAATATCATTTTTGGAGGTCTGAGACGATGGCTATGGTTATGACGAATAGGTGAATAGATAAAGTGATCAAAGTATAGAACAATAAAAGGATGCAGCAAGAATTCAAAGAGTGGACCGACAGACAGATTAACAAATAGACTGATTAATTGGAATTGATTATAACAGGTGTGATGTGGTCATTCTCTCTAAATGTGCTCCAAAAGAAATCTGCTATGCTTCACAGCCGCTTGGTGAGACGTTCTCTCCCTCCATCAATGTTTTTATTCATCGTCACCTCTCACTTTAGGGGAAATAAAAGAGTCTCATTTCTGGAACTAAGTCTTTAACCTTCTGCTCATAATCACGCTCATTAATTTCAGTTTAACACTCGCAAAGAGAAAGGATGAAACTGAGACGCGTCCATCAGCCCATCCACGTCAGAAGAAGACTAGAATGGATCGGAAGGGTGAAGTTCAACTCAAGTATTTCACCGTAGCAGAAGCTGCAGGCCTCATTAGAGAGTTTCAATCATACCTGGACGCCTCCGAGCACTCCTCAAAGCCGGAGAAGCCTGAAATAAACCTCTGTGGGCGTTCTTTATTAAAAGGCTCTACTGTATTTTCCAGAACTGTAATTTTCTGCGTCACCTTGAAGAAAAAGCAGCTGCCATTTCCCGATATGAGCTTTTAGTCTCACACCTCTGCATTAATGAAATGCTGTCAAAGATGTCCATCGCTGAGAGAAACGAGAAAGCAGCTCTTGTTCTGTGAGAGTGTGGCTCAAGTGTTCCGTGTTAAATCAGCACCGGGGCTTTCATTGAGGAAACGCTTGCTTTTATCTTTATCTGCACGCGCCACAAACTCAAAACCAGAGTTTTTGAATTGATGTAAGAAATGTCCTCTAGGCCTCTAAAAGAGCTCATTTTACAAATTTAATTTTACTATCCCAGGAGTTGCTATCCCACTCATTCTGAGTTAATGTAGAAAGTATGCGTAGAAAGTAATAGCACCATGTTCTTGATGAGTTGTTCCACATGATGTTCCTTGTGTGTCCTTAACTTCGTCTACTTTGTTCAGTCTCTTCATCATGTGCACTATTCTAACCAACTGCTGCTTTATGGCCATGTCTGAACCAGCGCAGTGGGCCAAATATGTTGAGTGAGTAACTCTCTCTCTCTCTCTCGCTGTTTCTCTCTCTCGCTGTCTCTCTCTCTCCCTCCTCTGCCTTCCTCCCTCTCTCTCGTTCTCTCCTCCACCTCGCTCTCTCTCTCTCTCTCTCTCTCGCTGTCTCTCCCTCTCCCTCCTCTGCCTTCCTCCCTCTCTCTCTCTCTCCCCCACCTCTCTCTCTCTCTCTCTCGCGCTGTCTCTCTCTCTCTCTCTCGCGCTGTCTCTCTCCCTCTCTCCCGCGCTGTCTCTCTCCCTCTCTCTCTCTCTCCCCCACCCTCTCTCTCTCTCTCTTGCTGTCTCTCTCTCTCCCTACTCTGCCTTCCTCCCTCTCTCTCTCCCCCCTCTGCCTTCCTCTCTCTCTCGCGCGCTGTCTCTCTCCCTCTCTCTCCCCCTCTGCCTTCCTCCCTCTCTCTCTCTCCCCCCCACCTCTCTCTCTCTCTTGCTGTCTCTCTCTCTCCCTACACTGCCTTCCTTCCTCTCTCTCTCTCCCCCACCTCTCTCTCTCTTTCTTGCTGTCTCTCTCTCTCCCTACTCTGCCTTCCTCCCTCTCTCTCTCCCCCCTCTGCCTTCCTCTCTCTCTCTCTCTCCCACCGCTGCCTTCCTCTCTCTTTCTCTCTTTCTCTCTCGCTGTCTCTCTCTCTCCCTACTCTGCCTTCCTCCCTCTCTCTCTCTCGTTCTCTCCTCCACCTCCCTCTCTCCTCCACCTTTGTCTCTGTCCCCCACCTCTCCTTTCCTCTTCATGACCCTTCCTTTCTCTCTCTCCTTTATTTGTTTCTCCGTTGCCCTCCATTTCTCTCCTCCCTCCCTCACTCACTCCTTCCCTTCCTCTTCATCCCCCTTCCTTGCTCTTTCTTCTATCTTTTCCTCCTCATCCCCCTGCCTTTCTCTCCTCCCTTTATCACTCTCTATCTCCTTTCCTCTTCACCCTCCTTCCTTTTCCTCCTCCTTTCTTTTCTTCTTCATCCCCCTTCCTTTCTGTCTCTCCTTTCTTTTCTTCTCCATTCCTCTCCCTCATTCTGTCTTTCCCTCCCTCCATGTTTGCCCCCTCCCTTTCTCTCCCTCTCCTTTTCTTTCTCTCCTTCCCTATCCACCCCCCTCTCTCTTTGAGTATTTGTGTCTCAATTCACAGATGTCTCTTCGCAGGAATGAGAAACTCTTATTTTAGTTTGAAATAATTTCTCTGTACCGTGTAAATAAAAATCTGTAAAGTACAGTTTTTATTTCTTCTTTTTTCTTTTTTTTTAAACAGACACATGCTATAGAACACAGTAGTCTGGATTTCTCTACATTTGTTTTATTAGAATGCCAGTTAAATCATCACTTCTTTTATTTTTTACCACAGTAGTACCGTTAGAGTGTGAGACGCAATCCATCCTGTTCTTCAGGGGTCGGCAACCCAAAGTGTTGAAAGAGCCGTATTGGACCAAAAAAAACAAATATGTCTGGAGCCGCAAAAAAATAAAAACCTAATATAAGCCTCATAATGAAAGCAACACATGCTGTGTGTATCAATATTAGCCTACTATAAAAATGACTAAGTTGGCTACAAATAGGTAATGAGGTTTCATGATTAAATATTTATTTTTCCCGTAGAGAACGACGCACCACGTGACTCCTCTGTTGTACGATGGTACCTCAAGTTTACCTTCATTACAATATAAATTAATTATGTTTCATTGCTTTGAGGAAATTAAAGAAATGCTATAAACAAATCAGATTTTTCACATTTTCATTTTTTATTTTGAGAAATTCAAAAAACAACATTAGAATGGAACGTGCGTAACGCTCCCCGTATCTGCGCAACAAATAGAGCAATAAAACGAGGATTCGGTTCAAGAAGCGTTGAATCCTCTGTTCTCTCAGTTATTTCTCTCTTTGGGGTCCAGGGCCCTTCACACAGCCGCCGGTGTGTTTACGACAGCCCCGGCTATGATGCAAATCTTCGCTGACAGAAATGTTGAAATTAAATATTTATTCTACACACTTTTACAGCATTGGAAAACCTTAAGAATGTTTGTCCTCCGATAGAAACCATATTAAAACAAAAGATATATTTATCTCCCCCATCTTTTTCCATTTTCAAATATTTTTGAAAAAGCTCCAAGGAGCCACTAGAGCGGCGCTAAAGAGCCATATGTGGCTCCATGGTCTAACGTAACCAAACCCAGCTCAATCTTTGGATTGAGACACAGACCTGAGACCTGGCCTCTGTGTGTGTCCTGCTGTAAAGTTCTTCCAGACATTTGCTGGCCCTCAGGTAGCACGTAGGTTAAAGTCCTGCTGATTTCACCATGAATGAGCTCAGGGGATGGATGCCACACACGAGCAGAAATGTGCTTTCAAGGGAGCCAAAGCCGATCTTTGATAAACGTGAAAGATTTATGCCACACAACAGCATCTTGCTCATTTTCGTGCGCTCAGGTTAGCCACGCCCAGTTTCCGCCGCATCCCTTTATAGACAGAACACATAAGATCTCTTATAGCTCTTAATAATGCAGTGTTTTCTCAATATCACACATCTGTATTGATCAGTTGTGTGTGATTGAGAGCATCTCTTGAGCATCTGTTTCTTCTTATTTTCCACAGGTACACGTTCACTGGCATCTACACCTTTGAGTCTCTGATTAAGATCCTGGCGCGTGGCTTCTGCATCGGGCCCTTCACCTTCCTGCGAGACCCCTGGAACTGGCTGGACTTCAGCGTCATCGTCATGGCGTGAGTCAATATGTGCACATCAATAATGCAAGAAAATAATCCATAAAGCAATACTGACAGAACCCCTGTCCTTCACTCTCTGAAACAAGAGATTCTTAACCGGTTCTATGTTTGCTTAAAAAAAAGACATATTTTGTCCTGATAAATTTGCATGGTCCATGTTAAAACATGTTTGATTTATTGCTCTTTATTTTGATACATCTCTGTAGCAAGTTGATGAAGGTCAGGAATTTTCTACTTAAATAGTTTTGACGCTTTTTTTTTCATAGCCTGAATTTTGTTTGGTTTAGACCAGCTATTCTTCTATTCTATTATAATGAGCGTCACGGTGGCGCAGTGGGTAGCACGGTCGTTTCACAGCAAAAAGGTCGCTGGTTCGAGGCTCGGCAGGGTCGGTTGGCATTTCTCATGTTCTCCCCGTGATCGTGTGGGTTTACTCCGGGTGCTCCGGTTTCCCCACAAGTCCAGAGACATGCGGAATAAGTGAATTGAGTAAAAACGATCGTTCATAGAGTTTGAGTGTAATTGTGTGTGTGTGGATGTTTCCCAGCGATGGGTTGCGGCTGAAAGGGCATCCGGCGCATAAAACATATGCCAGAAGAGTTGGTGGTTCATTCCGCTGTGGAGACCCCGAAAGGGAAAAAGCCGACATGAAAATGGATGGATGGATAATTTTAATGTCAAAGCTAATCTATTTTCACCACATGCAGTTTATAACAAAATTTCTCTAGTTTCTATGGAAAACCAGGTAAAAAAATAGATAATGCCTTTCAATGTAAACGTTTTGAGAAAATATTTGATATTTTTAGATTAAAAGCCAACATTTTGACTGTCAAAATGTTTCGATAAAACGTGTGTTCTTATATATATTTAGATCCTCAATTGCCTCATCTGCAGGTCAGCAAGTAAAAACATTAAAAAAATCACAAAATTTAAGTCAAAATTTTACTTTTAATGTCATTATTTACTTATTTTAACCTGACTTTAAATAGGCTTTCATACCTTTGTGTTTATTTTTTTGCAAATAATATACTTAAAGCAACTCTAGCTCTTGTTGCTGTTGATGCTTGCTCGTCATTGAAAATCAGTGTTAACAATCGAATGCATATTTATTAAGTTTACGTGCGCAATAAGATGTTCCCCGCAAGTAGAAAACTGAACCACAGCAGAAATAGATCGAGAGCTTACTATAAGACAGCTTTAGAATAGCGTTAAGATAAAACGCAATATAAGATGCAATTTAAACAATCTATTGATTATAGTTTATACGTTACCAGCTATCAAAATGATTAGTTTGTTAGATACTTATGAGATGTTTTAGTAGTATTTTGTCTGCTCTCAGATGTAAAGATGTATTTAAACACAAATAAAGATGAAGCAGTGTAGAGCAGCGCCTCGTCACAGATGGATGTGTAAAAGAAAACCTGCTCCTATCAGTGATGAACTGGACTGCTCTCACCTCGTCCTTGACTCCAGAACTCAAGCAAGAGCACAGATACAGACAATTATCTCTCAAAGAGTCATTCAATATCATCTTCATAACATCTAGGAATATCACCCTCACCTCAGCCTTCCACAGAACGCCTGAACGCGCCACTCTCACTGGACAATCCGCTATTAAATACGCTCCGCGTGAAGAGATGTGGCTTGAAATGATGCTGTTACTTGCTTTTAGACTTTCAGGAGGTTACATTATTTTTTCAAGCCTTTTAAACCTTTTTGTGAGGCAGTTGTGGTCCGGTGGATAAGGGGATTGACTTGTGATCTGAAGGTCCCGGGTTCGATCCCCAGATCCACTGAGTTGAAGGTGGAGTGAGTGATGAAACACTTGCTCTCCATCTTCAACAACCTCAGCTGTGGAGCCCTCGAGCGAGCTCCAGGTCCCCGACTGCTCCCCGGGCCCCGCAGCCATGGCTACCACTGCTCAGCGGATATTTTACAATGGATATCACTTACAGTTTTTTCTAACATTTACCAAATATATTCTAATTGATCGTTCAGATTGCTTTCATTCCTGTATTACATGACATTTATGTAATTACGCTCACACTTACAGTCTGAACGTTTTATTACATGGATATATTAATAATAGGAACATTAAATATAAAAAGAGATTTAAGTAGATAATAGTAACTCAGTTACCTTTTAAATGAAGTAGCTATTATCTGTAAGTAAGGCAAGGCAAGGCAAGTTTATTTGTATAGCACATTTCGTACACAGGGTAATTCAAAGTGCTTTACATTGGAAATAAAGAGTAAAAAGAAAGTGCATACATTAAAATCAAGCATAAAAAAGTAATATAAATCAAACAGATTTAAAACACTGAAATTTAAAACATCAATTAAAACAAAGATTAAAATTTGAAGTACAGAGGTAAAATAGTTGTTCGGACGTTGGTGCTCAGTCGACAAAGCAGTAGGAACTCTATATTTTTCAGTAACTTGCTCAACACTGTTTGTGTGAATGTTTTTTATTTTGTTTGTTAGTTTAATAAGTATAATTTTTAAGCTCAGTTGCCTACAAAAGTAAAAAAAATATTTCATCACACGATGTTTTCATTCCACAAAGTTAAAACTTGACCGAACATACTTATTTTTAAATTCCGGACTGAGAATGTGAACTCAACGAGACAATAGTAATCGTCAACAACTCTTAAACACAAATCAACACAATGAAATAAAAATCAGTCATTGGCTCAGTTATGGCTTTGCTAAAAAATTGAGCCAACTAACGTGTTTACGCTCAGTCAATATTTCATTAGTTAGGTTTTTCAAAGCGTATGATGAGGACTCAAGCGCTTTAGCTCCCTCTCGAGAAGCAGCAGCCCTAACCGTGTCACCACTGCCACGCCATCATCAGCCTGAGAATCCTCATTCTCCCAAACACACAGTCCTGGATCTTCCTCCCCACGCAGCGTCCACATCTTCATCTCTCCCGAGCTCGGCACCCGTGTGATGAAGTGCTTATTTCTCGTTGGTCTTTATGGCTTTATTCCTGGTGCTTTAACAGGCCGCTCGTCCTTGAACCGGTGTCTGAGCATCAGATAAGTCAGCTTTGCATTGGGATGTTGACAGGAACGCCAGTCGCTCCTCCTGACTTCATTACAGCCGGACGGATGAGGGAGCGCTGATAAATCACACACACTGTACAAACAAACGAACACGCACTGGACCCGCGCTCGTCTAATCATATTTAACATGAGATTGATCTGGAATATTACCAGCAGTTCACTTACCCGCCTGTGCAATGCTGGCTAATCTGGTTATTGGCAGAGAGGAGGAAATGTGATACAGAAGCAAAGACAGAGGCTTTATGTGAGTTTATAATTGATCATTCAGTGTGGGCTCAAAATGCAAACATGGCGTGCTCTTGAAGCATTCTTTTATCAGGAGACCTGTTAGGTAAGATTGGAAATTAATCTGGCGGCTGTCTGAGAGAAGACCTTAGATCTTGAATCGGCGTCGGCAGTTAAAGGGGCCATGAACTGGATTTTTACTTGGCTCCGTTAAGGCTGAGACACGTCTATCCAAACTGAGAGCCGCACGAATCTTCGGATGCTTCTGTGCGGGGTGCAGTTTGCAAGCTGGTGTTAAAAATGGATGCAGTGCCGTTGGATTGCCATTGGTTGGCGCTCATGTGTATAGATGAGTCGTTCTGGAAAAGAATGAATTTGACTCTTTAGTAATAACTCTTTTCGCAAAGTGAATCTTTTTCTTTGGTGAGAGCGAGTTGAACTGTTAATAATCAGAATACATCGATAAATATGTTTATTAGTGTATTTTGCTCTTTTTGTGTCTTTGTCCTAAAGGTTTGCAACTAGATCAGATTTTTTCCGATATGAACGAACACATCAATCGTTCAAACAAATTGTTCAAAAGCACAATGTACCACAAAACTTCCCACGCCGGCAGTTTTATAAGCTTTGAGGGCTTTATTGAACAACTCTTGATGATCAAACACCAGCGATACGAGCTTCTGGGTGTTTATAATCTCATATTTCCCAGTCTCTTCCTCGGCTGTTTATCTCGCAGTTCTTTGTTGTTGTTTTCTGTCGTGAGATTGAAGCAGGAGTGAGTATCGAGTGCCATCTAGATGCTCTTTCATGTTCCATTCACCTCATAAAAAAAGCAGCTCTCATTGGTTGTTCTCTTACAGAAACCCGATCCGTTATCGAAGAGCTGAACTCTTGTTCGTTCGCTCCGATCGCTCGGACAGATGTGAGATGTGACGTCTGCAGCGGTGCTTTTCTGATCAAGGAATGTTCACGCACGTAACACTGAATATTCGGATAGATGTGTTTTGACCTTTAGCTGTGTTCTAGTTAAACACATTTTTCAAAACACTGACCTGGAATGAAATCACATTTCATCCAGACACACTCTGACCCGGTCAGATTTTGATGCGGGCGCGACTATGGTCTGTAAAATCTCTAACTGGTTTACATATTTAACAATCTTCACCAGTCCACTCAAATCTAAAACCAACTTCTCCATTAGGTTGACAATATGAATGTACAACCAACCACCTGCTAATTAGTGAAATCAAAATTGTTACATACAATCATGGGTCGTGACTTCCAGAAATGAACCACCTTTCACTCTTTAAAACTAAAAACAAAGCTCTTAAAGCTTAACTATTGTCCATCTTAAAAACTATAAACAAAGCAGTCAGTGAGTGTTAGCATGGGTTGTTATTCGTTTGCTTGTAGCCTCAACAGCCTCCCTCTGGTTGGTTGTGCACAGCTCCTGGTCCTCCTTTTTCTGTTATTGAAGATGCTTGGTGGTTTCACAGTCAAATGGGACTGCAGCATTGAGCATCTCATATTAGGTTCATTTTAAAGCTGTGTTAGCTTGGTTTTTTGCACAAGTGTGCAATGTTTAATTTGAGCATAGGCAGGTTTGCTTTTATGCTATTGAAGATGCTTAGTGGTTTGACAGTCAAGTGGGTGACTCCTTCTGCAGACAGCAGCATTGAGCATCTCCTATCAGGTTCATGTTATATCGTTGGTGTGCAGGGTTTAGCTGGAGCTCTCTGGCTACTCCATAACTTCAGCTATGTGTGCTTGATGAGAGCTTGGCATTCCAGTCTTGAGTTTATCAGGACCCATCCCCCGAATCTCCGCTGTTATTGAATAGTTTCAATGTTCGGTAATTAGAAGATTAAGTTTGGTGTTTGGATTGTCTGTACAAATGTACAGTATATTTAAATCTTGTGTCCGTCTTGCTCACTCTACGTCCCTCCAGGCTAGCTATCAACTCAGTCGATGAGTGTTAAGGGTCTGCCAAACTCAATACCGGGAAAGGGTGAATATCCTACTGTTAGTGGTGTTTTTTTGTGTGTTGCTTTGCAGTGATTATATCATAAAAAATCAACAACTTTTTGGTTTCACAACCACTTTAAAATGTGAAATAAAAATTGGAAAGCAAAGAAAATAAAACCGGATTGAACAGAAAGAAAACAGGATTACGCTTTATATTGCCTTGACTCTAAAATTCTACAATTCATATAAAATTAAGTTTTAGATAGATTTAATTTGATATTATTTTTGCCTTTTTTTTCCTGTGCAAAATGCAAGACTTCCTTCTTTTTGACGTTAATCATCTTTTTCTCTTTCACTTGTTTTTGCTTCCATCCATGTGACTGTGTGATTCTGCAGGTTTCTAACTGAATTTATAAAAGTAGGAAACCTCCAAGCCCTTCGAACATTTAGAGTCCTCCGCGCTCTGAAAACTATTTCCGTAATCCCAGGTAAGAGAGTCACAGGCCTGCACTCCAAGAACAAAAGCTCAAGTGTTGCTCTGTGTCCAGTCCAGTGTCCGAAACAAGCCGAGAGGAGTGTCAAAGCCCCTGTTTTTCTCCATGCTGTGTTCTCCAGCTGTCTCTCCCTGGTCCAGACTCCTCCCAGCATCTGCTTCACTCTCCCGCTCTCGTTTGCTATTGTCTGGTGTTGTTTGTCATTGTCTGTGCTCCTGTTCTGGCTTGTTGCAGATATGTAACTGAGTTTGTGGACCTGGGCAATGTCTCAGCGCTGAGGACATTCAGGGTTCTCCGAGCGCTGAAAACTATCTCAGTCATCCCAGGTGAGATGCTAAGAAACATCACGGCTGGGGTGTGTTTCCCAAAAATACTTTATTGAGGAATGTTTGATCAAAAAGCTCCTTTCATCATTCAACAATCAGATATTTATTTAAAGCCTAAAGTTAGAACATCCTAAAACAACAGCAAGATTTCCATCTGAACATCCTTAAAGAAACATACTTAAAGGCACAAAATCTGACCTATTAAAAGCAGTTGTAAACTTAAATTTCTTGCCTTGTTTAATGAGTCCGCTTTTAAAACTCCTTCAGTCTGACTATTACATTGGCGATTAGGCATTTGGGAATTTTAAAAAGTCCAAATATTTGCTTATGTCTCTTTTTTAATGGCAACAAATCAAAAGGAAAAAGATGAAAAATGTCAGAAGAATCCTTTTTGGATCCTGACACTTGAATTTCTGTACTTTTTTTTTCAGTAAGAAAATTAATTGTTGCAAAACTTTGAACGATTGTCAATAAATACTTTAAAATCACAACGTATAAAAATAGCTAATGTCGGCTCTATGGTGTTTTTATTTGATAAAGTATAATTTCTACTTCTGTGTTTGTTGGGAAATGCACCCTACAGTGAATCCAGGTGAATGATTGAATGCATTTCTTCTGCTCCAGAACAGACAGAGATGCTCTGTGTGGAGAATGAGACTTTGAGTGATGAAACCCTTGATTCTGAACCTTGTTGTCTGAAACGCATGGTTTCTTGTATGTTTACACAATTATTTTCGATCAAAACTAAGGAAAAACCAACTTAGTAGACCAGTATAGATTAGTTTAACTTCTCTGCTAAGAGTTTCAACCAAAAAGATAAATTATCAAAAGTGCTCCATAAAGATCACCATAAAATATTTCCATGCCCTCTTTAAATCACTTATAACAGATTTTTGGATCCGATCACTGCACTCTTAACCTTCAAAAGACATTATTTACATAAAATGTTTGTGCTCAACAAAACGAGCCATGTACCTCATGTTCCTCCCACTGCACGCTACTGCCACACCCCCTGCTGAGTGTTACTTTTTGGCGCACAGAAAATCCACCCATTTCTGACATACTTTCATCTTTTGTTGCCAAAAACACCTTCGGTCCGGGACATCCACAAACTTCCGGTCAGTCAGTGCGTACATTCTTTATTGAGATGAGCTGCATTAGCGCTTCATCTGATTGGCTTTGGGCGGTGCTTTGTTCAATGGGTGTGGCTAAAGCCATTGAGTCGTTTTGAGCTCCAAGGAAAAGAAAATAGGATTACACAACTATGCATGAAACAATCGGAATATGACTTGAGGCTTTTTTTTTTTGATGAAGGAACAATAATAAAACATGCAAACAATTTCTGATAGGTAGAATTTACTTGATATGGCCCAATTTATTTAAATAACTGGGTTTTTTGCAAAATAGAGACAAAAGAGCAATTCAAAAGACTATGAGATTGCTTAGTTTAGTAGAGAATTTGACGAGCATATCTCCGTTTAATGAAACTCGATGAACAGTCAGTAATAGTTTAGTACAGTTTAAACTCTCAAAGAACTTGTGGCTTGTCTTTTTCTTAGATCCTCTTCAGAGCCGGATTTGTTGAGCAGTGAACTCGATTAGCTCTGTAAACATTAGCCGCCACCGCGATCAGGAGAAACCTCCAGGTGTGATGACATGTTGAAACTACAGCAGGGCTTGGGGTTCGACTCCAGCGTCGGGTTTCCTTCACTCGCTGCTAAAGTCTCATTCACCAGAGTGCATGCTGAGCCAAGACACTGACGCCTCAGATGGAGCCAGAAAACCTTGCATCAAGTCTAGCCTTTGGAAATAAAAACAGTGTGTAAAAATGCAAAAATAAATGTCTGCGAAATAAAAGAATTATTGTATTGTAATTATTTTGTAAAGATAAACGTTAGGATCCTGATGCAGCTTTGCTGAATGTTCATTCCATTGACGTGTCTTGTGAAAGGTCACATTTTGTGTGTTTTATGCACCCACATTTTTTTTTTATTATAAAATTTTTTGGTTTATTGGTGCAAAAATATCCAAATTAAAATGTTGCTTGTCTTTCATGTGCCTGAAAAAGGCTTAAATGACTTTATATTGTTCTGACTACAATAACCCTTGATGTACATCTCTGAATCTAAAATATTTTTGTTCATGTATGCAGCTTTTTTTTTTTTACATTTATTCATGTATTTAGTTCATTTATTTGTAATAAATCCACTAAGAATGTGCCTTTTTAGATGCAGCTTTGTAGAGTATATCCTGCATCTGTTTCTGACTCGTTGTGTTCTCCGGCCCAGGCCTGAAGACCATCGTAGGCGCTCTGATCCAGTCTGTGAAGAAGCTAGCAGACGTGATGATCTTGACCGTCTTCTGCCTCAGCGTCTTCGCTCTGATTGGTCTGCAGCTCTTCATGGGGAACCTGCGGCAGAAGTGCGTGCGCAGCACTGCACACTGCCTCAACTCCAGCTACCCTTCCCTCAACAACAGCACTTTCTTCTGCAATAACAGAACATGGGCCTCGCTCGAGGACTATTACGCCAACGAAGGTCAGTGGAGTCTTTGTGGAGCTCACCAAAGTCAGTGTAGAGTTTCATTTAAAGCGTTTGTGAGCAGTTATAAACCCCGCTCCCTGCTGGGCCTTCCCAGCACTAATGGTTGACAGGTGAATTGATTGTTCAAGCTATTACCAAATAATGTGCGTCAGGCCCTGTCCCAAATTGCACACTCCGGATGTGTCGCTCGAGTCCACACCTTGATGTTATGAAGGCCAGACCTTAGGGACCATCGACTCAAGTCCTCAAGGGTGAACTGAGGTCGTATTTTGGGGGTAGACTTGTGCAGAAGCTCCACTCGTGTCCACACTACAGCTGAGATTAAACATCAATAAAGACATTACCTGCTGTTGATTCAACATGTTTTTTGTGCAAAATGGCTTTTAATGCTCCGGATTTTTTTAGTAATCCTTAATGCATGGAGAATTAAAACTTTTAGTTAGGACCGAAACATCTGTTCAGGGTGTACAAATCACATTTGGTCAACATTTTTGTCAGCTGTTTAAATTGTTAAATAATATATCACCGGGTTATTTATCTGAGCCACTTTCTTCCCTTCTATATCCTCCTATCAATCATCTGATTCTTCGTTCCGAAAGAATTCTGGGTAGTAGAGCGTTGTAGCCTGTGCCGATGTGGGCTTTGCCGAAGGCTGCATTAAGGGTGCATTGGGGTGTGCTGATGAGAGTAAATTGTTGTTTGGGACACACTATGGACTGGTGCACCTAACAAGCGTGTGTGAATCAAGTCCACGAGTCCAAATCAAATAAGAGAATTGGAACAGGGCCTTAAAAACTCAAAACAAATCAAGAACTCTGACCTGATTAGTTTAAATCTGATTATTTAAACAGCTGTTTTAGCACATTTATATATCAATCTGGAAATATATACATGGAAACCCATCTTTAAATAGGTTAGATCAGAGATTTTATTCAGGTGCAATGCAGGCAGCTCAGGGGCGGGTAGCAGCAAGTGATGGAATGTACTGTTGAAGTTCGTTTGCTTTTGATGATTCTGCTAAAACCGTTTCGATCAACACTGTTTTTAAAGGGTTTTTAATATAAAAAAGAATCATAATGGACTCGACCGTAATGGAAGGACAACATTGTGATAGCCGATTCTGCTTTACTCCACTAAGTAACTATAACATTTACTGTGCTTATAATGCAAGCGTTCTGAATACATCTTGGAACGCTCTGCTGATGAGATTCATGTGGTAAAAACTACCTGTTAAATCCACTATATACTTGTGCAGCAAGCCTACAAATAGCCCTTTGGGTAGGCTCCACACACAACTGTTTGTCATCAAAAGCATCTATATTTCTGTGCTCTGTTGCATTAGTTGAGTTAGAATGGCAACTACTAACTACCAAAAACACAGCGCAGATGCTAACAAAAGACAATTATATTTACTTTTCTATAGATCATCTAAGTACAGCTCCATACATGCATCTGTTGCTGCTATAGAAGCTCTGATGATGGTCCAGCTTGGTGTGATAACAATTCTAACCTCTTGCTAGCCAAAACACAACACCGATAACTAAGGAAGAGTACTTTAGCACTAAATGAATTCACTTTATTGGTTCTTTTATCCAGTGTTTAATATGAAAGGCTCTTGACCTCACCGCCTCGACCAATCACAGTGCTCTCGGTCTGTGAAGCCTTGATGCAAATTTAGTGGGGGTTGAAGTTTTTCTCAGGCGCGAGGCAGGCTTAGCAACGGGGTCAGCGCAAGGTTATGTAAATATTCAGCCTTCCCAAAGGGCAACTCATAGGCTTGATGGGCGATTTATAAATTAACATTCGCATGGATTGAATGAGACAAGCCCCCAAAATTAGACTTTTTATAAAATTATTATCAAAGATCTGGTGTGTATTCGGAAATGGAGCTTAACCTTGAATGCACAGATCACAACACATAAAAAGGGAATAATAAGTGACATTTAAGGTTTGTGAGTTTTTAGTTTAACTGACTGAATAAAATACACAAAGTGGCTGCTACGGCACTGCGTCCTCGTGTTTCCGCTTTGCCTGCTGAGATCCTGTGAAACCGTTCATGTTCCCAGTGTGGAGCGTCTCTTCATTGAGCAAGACACTATTTTCTCTTTGAAAAAGTCTTTATTAAACCCTCGACATAACCTCCTCCACATTCATTAAAACATAGCGTTAATGAAACGCATCTAATGGTTCACTCACCTTGCTAACTGGAATGCAAGCCTGTGCGCCCGAGCCCGACTCAAGGTCGTTTACAATGAGTGAGAACAAGTCAGAAAAGAGATCTTCAACTCTACTCTAGAGCAGTTTGTTGGTGGTGAGAACATGATCTGTACTAAAATCTGACTTAAATACAATAAAATCAGGTGGAAACGTGGCATGAAGTGTCCAAGACCTTCAGGTTAAGGTTGATTTGACAAGTAAAACTTTGATGTCTTTGTGTAGTGTTAGATTAGATTTATTTAGTATTGGGATTTGTGTCAGACATCAAGACTGTGTTTATAGAAACAAAGAAAGAGGAGCCTCTCTCGAGCAAGAAGTCTTCCCAGAGATAAATCACAAAACTGTCAGAGGTGTCTATGTCTAAGTGAAGATTTTGTTGTATTTTTGGTTGGTCTCATTTGATTAGAATAGCAATTAGGACAGAGCTGGCACTCAATAATCTGACCTGGAGAACACAGATGTAGGACGCAGACTGAAATAGACGTAGAAATCGACTTTTCCTGATTTGCTGTGTCATGCTTCAAAACATTGAAAAACAAAGAGATGTCACACCTCCCATGACTGCTGCGTGATCTTTATTAAGAAGATGTTTAGTATATGATTAAAGATTTAGATTACCCAGCGCTTTCGTTGCCAGATTAAACCAAGTTGAATATGTATTTAAACTGAAATAAATGTATAATTATATATATATATATATATATATATATATATATATATATATATATATATATATATATATATATATATATATATATATATATATTAAATAGGGTCTTTCTCAGCACTCAAGGCAACGTCACATGGGAACAGTATCACAAAAATATTAGAACAGCATACAGTACAACAGGCTAAAGAGATATGAAATAAACAATACCAATACAGGAGTCATGAGAGAAAACCGATGCATGAGGAGAAAAAAGTGAGTTCACGAAGTTACAGGGCGTTCACATCAAGTGCCAAACATGCGGACAAAACGCGTCTCCCGCGCCTATCTCACCACTTTCAAACCCGTTGTTCACTCGTGCGAGAACATCCGATCCGAGAATGACGCAGAACTAAGCACGAGAGGCTCGGGAACGACGAGACCGGAGCTTACCTGCTGCTGACTCTCCTGTTTCTTTCACCTCTTCTTCAAAAAGTGTCCCTCAACCCTCTCAACTTCTTTCTGCACACTCCCTCTGATAAATAAACTAACTAGCATACTTAGCCTCAGCTAAAATCAGCGTAATATCAATTTATATGAAGTTGTTAATAAAAAAATTATACTTACCAGATTCAACCACCTCCTCACCCACTTAAGTCCAAGCAAGGTCCTTTTATGTCCACATGGATAATAATATGAGTTATTCATTATTAACTGTAATATTGGTCTCCTCCATTGATGCTGCGCATGTTCTCGCTTCATAAAACAATCACGTCACTACAAGAACAAGTCCCTGATTGGGTGTAGCACAAATGAAGTTCGTCTGAATAGAACTATTCTCAATTTGAGTCCGATTTGCCGAACCTTATCTCTCTCAGCATTCACATCCCCTTCGCACCGCGGGAAGCTTTATCTCGTCTTTACATAGACGTTACACTAAAATCAGCTGCTCTTCCCGGATCATCTGCACTTGGTGTGTTGGCACCTTTAGAGAAAGAGAGTTTCAGAGTTTGGATGCAGAGACGCTGAATGCTCTGCCTCCGAACGAGACTCATTTGTTGCTGGGGGAGTGAAATAGACCAGTGTCAGAAGACCTGAGAAGGAATGAGATCTGTGAGGTACAGAGAAGCGAGACTATGGAGGGCTTTGAAGGTGAGAAGGAGATATTTAAGCATGATCCGGTGTTGTAGGGGTAGTCAGTAGATTTCTAGTGCAAGTGAGAAGCCTGTGTCAGGTTGTGGTGTTTTTCAGAAAAGCAGAAATAAAGTGAAGTCCAGACAAAGTATATATTTTTAAATATGTGAAAAAATCTATAAATAAACAAGAAGTCAAAAGATCCACAATGGGAAAACCTGTCTACTAAACTTAAACTGGAATCCAAAACTTTAGAGCTGACAACAATTATTCAACAAAAGATCAGCAAAAAATAAGGTGTCAAGATGTGAGTTCAATGAAGCAATAGCTAAACTGTGAGGAATATTTAGCACACACAATGAAGGGAGAACGAGAACTGACCAGAAGTCTCAAACAGAGCAGTAGCTCATAACAGTTGTGGCAGTTGTGGTCCGGTGGATAAGGGGATTGACTTGTGATCTGAAGGTCCCGGGTTCGATCCCCAGATCCACCGAGTTGAAGTTGGTGTGAGCGATGAAATACTTGCTCTCCACCTTCAGCAACCACAGCTGTTGGAGCCCTCGAGCGAGCTCCAGTTCCCCGACTGCTCCCCGGGCCCTGCAGCCATGGCCCCCACTTCTCCGGGTGAGTGCTCATGGTGTGTGTGTTCACTGCTGTGTGTGTGTGTATGTATGGGTTACATGCAGAGCACAAATTCCAGATATGGGTCACTCCATATCAGACCGACAGGTCACTTTCACTTTTTTAACCATGTGCTCCAAAAAACACAAGCTAAAACTAGACAATATATAATGATAAGAGAAAGCAAATGCAATTAAGTTAAACCAAAAAAAAAAAAAGAAAAAAAAACAGGGGTGGAACAGAAGGGCTTAACAGCCTGGCGACAACGTTCTGATGTACTGAAGCTTATTTTATGACGCGTTTGGAAGACCAGCTTGACCTTTGAGCAGCTTGTTCAGAGCGCAATCAAGTCCTCTTATTTCACCTGATAATCGTAGCTCAACTGCATCGGATGCTGTATTTGACATCTGGTTAGTTTACAGTACATGGAAGACTGTAATTACTCAATTAAATAATCACTTACTCGAGAAGCTACAGCTATTTTTAGAGTGTTGGAACTGGTCATCCCTTCTGAAGAAATAACCAGGTGTATCTCCGAAGGTGGTCACCCAATTACCCCTCATAGCAGCTGGCGGGCCACTTCTATAGACCGTTATTTATTTCTCCAAGCTGCCAGATAGTTATTGTAATGGAAAAATCCAGAAAAGCTTCCACCCTACATGAGAGAGAGAGAGAGAGAGAGAGAGAGAGAGAGAGGAGAGAGGAGAGAGAGAGAGAGGAGAGAGAGAGAGAGAGATTTTTTTTTATTTATACAAAAGACTTTATTGAGTCGTTTAACATTTACATTTTTCCATCACTTTTTTCACAAAAAAAACAAAATAAAAAAACAAAAGCTCAACAAATAATAGAACCCTTCTCACTAACTGAAACAGCGAACCGTAGCTCTCCCTCGTTTACCACACACAGAGCTCCCTCGTAGCACCACTGCTCTACGAACGCCTCCAGGTTCTCCCTCAGCTTGTAGAAACTGAAAACCAGTCACAGTCTGGACCTGATGTTCACGCGCCACACCTCCCCCACGTCCTGCTCTCTCCTTCTTTGTACCCTGTTCCTCCTGCTCACGTAGATGGCGAGCTTAGCCTCGCCCACCAGGAAGTTCAGCAGCTGCTATTTAGTGCTGCTGCTCTTCTGGTACCCTGCACCCAGAATGAACCTGCTGACTGAGAAAGTCTCGTTAAAATGGTTAAAAACACAACTCGTTGTATTAAAAAGCTGGTGAGTCTCTTGCACTCTAGGAAGCAGTGGAAGACCGTCTCTGTGAGGGGGCAGAAGGGGCATGTTCTGGAGGCCTGGGGTCCAGCACATTGAGGAAGGAGTTAACAGCGACGGCTCCGTGCAGAATTCTCCACTGAAGATCAGCGCTCCTCTTCCTCAGCGGGGGCTTGTAGAGCACTCTCCATACGGGACCTGTCTCCTCCTTCAGGGGCAGCCTGCTCCTCCACACTGTGTCTTCTCGATCACTCAGCGTGCGCCTGTTCAGGACTTTGACGCAATCCACATAGAGAGTCTTTCGGTTTGCCTCGCTTAGGGTTTTTCGAGCAACGGGTTTAAGCAGAGGCCCAGAGTGATCTCCGAAGTCAGGCTGGAACTTCAGCTCAGGGAATGGTTCCTCACTGTTCGGGGTCAGAGCACCACAGCTGTAGCTCCTGAGCATCTGAGCTTCTTCTCCCATCAACTCTCGAGTCCACATGTTCAGGAACTGCTGCGTGAGCCTCCTTGACCTCAATCCCAGCAGTGCACTCAGGGCTTCGGCGTTATCCAGATCAGGACCAGCTGCATCTACTATCTGCTTTAGGCGGAGGGTCCTGGTCCTCAGCAGGGCTGCATGTACTCCGAAGGCTCCCATAGCTCCCACATCGAACCTTGCTCCGTTCATCAGGGGCTGCTCCAGGAGCCAGAAGAGAGAGGAGGAAGGTTTCTCCTGAGCCCAGCGGAACAGTCCCCAGGATTTAAAAACACTTTGATAAAAGAGAGGAAGACCGCTGCTCCTGAGGTGAGCGGGGTCAGTTAAAAACAGGGCTGCATCAAGATTAAAATCATTGGTACTGCGTAGAATGAGGCTGGCCACCTCTCTCCACACCAGATCTCTCGGGCCACTCAGGTACTTCTGGGCAAACTGTAGGCGGAAGGTAGCTGTCCTGCTGGCTAGGTGGATCAAGCCTTGCCCTCCGTCCTCTTTTTGCAGGAACAGCACGCTCTGAGGGACCCAGTGCAGTCGGTTCCAGAAGAAGTCCACGAGTTTTGCTTGTAGAGCAGACAGGAGCTGAGCGGGGGGCTCCACACAGGACAGACGGTGCCACAGAGCGGATGCTGCCAGGTTGTTGGTGATGAGCACCCTGCCTCTGTAAGATATCTGAGGGAGCAGCCATCTCTCCAATCTTCTCCTCCATGCCTTCCCAGTTCTGCTCCATGAACTCCTTCGTCCCGACGAACACTCCCAGGTACCTCAGCCCATCCTTTCTCCAGGTCAAGCTCTCGGGGAGCACAGGGAGACCTTCCCTCCAGGGTCCTACAGCCAGGGCTTCGCTCTTCCTCCAGTTGACTCTGGCTGCTGAGACTCGACCGAAGCTGCTGGTGATGCTCTTCAGTTCATCCACCTCCGTCTGATTGTTCACACACACAATGACATCATCAGCGTACGCAGATAGAACAATCTTATTAAAAACAGGGAGATTAAAACCAGGTAAAGTGCTTCGGATCTTGTGCAGCAGGGGCTCGAGGGAGAGAGCGTAGAGCATTCCTGACAGTGCACAGCCTTGTCGGATTCCTCTTTGTACGTTAAAAGGGGAGCAGAGTCCACCGTTGAACTTCAGGATGCTCTGGATGTCCTGATAGAGCGTTCTGATCTTGGAGATCATGCTGGAGCCGAACCCGAACTTCTCCATGACTCTCCAGAGGTAGCGTTGCTCTACCCGGTCGAAGGCCTTCTCTTGATCCAGCGAAACCAGGCCGGTGCTCAGACGCTGGAGATGTGGAGCACGTCTCTGATGAGGCAGACGTTGTCCACCATGGACCTGCCAGGAACGCAGTAGGTCTGGCTCTGGTGTATAACCTGCTCCATCACTCCTCTCAGACGGTTTGCCAGGGCTTTGGAGAGGATCTTGTAATCCGTGCAGAGCAGGGAAACAGGGCGCCAGTTCCTGATGTCCTGCAAGTTCCCTTTCTTTGGCAGCAGGGTGATGACGGCTCTGCGGCAGGACAGAGGCAGGCGCTGCTCCATAAAACTCTCATTTAAAACTTCGATAAAATCATTAATTAAAATGTCCCAATAAGCTTTAAAAAACTCGACCGTGAGCCCGTCGACCCCTGGGGCTTTCCTGCCCTGCATGCTCTTTAGAGCGGCGTGGAGTTCCTCTTCAGTCAGGGGCTCATCCAGAGACTTTGCTTCATCGCTGGAGAGTGCAGGGAGGCCTTCCAGGAACCCTCTGAGCGTCTCCTCTTCCTCTTCCTCAGAGCCGAGCTCACTGCTGTACAGGCTGGAGTAGAAGCGGACGGCTCTTCTCCTCAGCTCAGCCGGTTCTGTCAGCTCCTCTCCAGTCTCAGAGAGCAGGGAGTGAATGATCCTGCTCTGCCCATTCTTCTTCTCCAGGCTGAAGAAATAGCTGGACGGGGTGTCCATCTCGGTCACATGTTGGAACCGGGACCTCACCAGTGCTCCCTGTGCTTTGGCCCCCAGGAGCTCCGATAAAGTCCTCCTTTTCTTCCTCATGGCTTCTGCGTGGGATTGATCTCTTGGGGAGTCCAGGGCGCTGGAGAGCTCCTCTATCTCTCGCTCCAGGCTCTTCATTGACTCAGAGATGTTCCGGGTGACGTTGATGGTGTGCTGCTGGCAGAGGAGCTTGATGTTGGTCTTGCCGCAGTCCCACCATTGCTTCAGTGAGGAGAACTTGTGCTTTCTTCTTCTAAAGACATTCCACATAAACATCAGAGCATCTCTAAAAGTCATGTCACATAACAGGGAATTGTTAAAATGCCAGTAGGCGCTCTTTGGAAAAGTGTTTTGGATAAAAACATGACATAAAACCAAAGAATGGTCAGTGAAACCCACTGGCATCATCTCACAGCCCTTAAAAACATTAAAATGGTGTTTAAAACAATAAAACCTGTCTAATCTGGCTATGGAAGATCACGTTATCTCTGATGTGAGACCAGGGAGTACTGCCTCTCTCCTCCACTAGACCTCCTCCAAACATCTACCAGACTGTGGCTGTGCACTATCTGACTGAGCGCTCTCTGGGATGAGGGGTGAGGCTCTCGGTGGTTCCTGTCTACGCTGGCATCGAGGGTGCAGTTAAAGTCCCCCTCTAAAATAACAGATCCTCCTGCTTACAGGAGCTGAGAGCGTCCTGCAACGTTCTGAACAGCTCGAGCCTCTCAGGACCACTGGTTGGGGCATAAATATTAATAAAAACAAAGGAGTGCTTCTCTAGCTGAGCTCTCACTAGCAGCAGCCTCCCCTCGCTGAGCTCCTCTACTGTGAGAGAGGAAGGGTTGAACCTGGGGGAGAGCAGCAGGCCCACCCCAGCGCTGCTGTTCTGCTGGTGACTGAGCAGCACCCGCCCCGGCCACTCTCTGCTCCAGTCCAGCGCGTTCTCCGGGCGCTGTGAGTCTCCTGGAGGAGCAGCACATCCACGGCCTTCGCTCGGCTCAGCTCGTACACCAGCGCTCTCTTCCTCGCCTCTCGCGCCCCTTTGATATTTAAAGAAGCTATTTTAAAAATGTTCATGGTTAGAGGGAGAAGGATAAAACAATATAAAGGCAATAAAACATTTAAAGAGAGAGGGCTCGAGGGTTTACTTTCCATGTTATAGAGCACTGTTTTCCTCCTTCAGCTTCAGCAGCAGGTTTCTGAGCCTGAAGCCGTGAGTCTCGCTGAAGGGACACTGGTCCTTCATCTTCAGGTACGCCCTGACTGAGTCACAGAACCCCTTCACGTCCGGAAACTCTGCTTTGACCTTCTTGTCCTGATCTTTCTGGTTAAAATTAACATTAAGAAACTCTACAATCCTTTGGGCTGGGTACACTGTTCCCTGCTTCACAGCTGCTGCTGGAGGGCTTGAATCTAAAGGAGCTTCCTCCCTTTCGCTGTTCTCCTTCTCAACAACAGTCTCCATCACCTCCTCCTCCTCATCTCCAGTGTTATTCTTTTTTATTAAAACTTTTGTCTCCGTCGCTCCAGCCTTCCTCTTCACTCCTGCCTGGCTAAGAACTGTTTTCACAGTGACGTCCTCCTGCCTGGCTTCTACGGTTACTGCTGTGCTCCCTGCTGCACCTGTCTCCATCTGAGCATCCAACAAGGAGCTCAGCTCCACCTCAGGGACGCCCGCGCTCTCCTCAGTGCCCCTGAGCTCTCTGGAGGACTGACAGGGACCTCTTTCACCTCAGCTTCTCCCTCCTCAGCCTGAGTGTTCCCCTGTTCCTCCCTCCCCTCACCCTGAGCCTCAGAGGTCTCCTCAGAGCCAGCACTCCTCTGCTCGCTGGGGCCCTCAGCAAGGTCCCTCTCCCTGGATGAGGCTTTCTCAGGGCACGCTCGGACCATGTGACCCTCCCTCCCGCATCCGAAGCACCTCATCGTGTCCGAGCTAGCATACAGTAAATATCGAACCCTCGACCTTCACGAGGAACTGAATGCTGATCTCCTGCTGGTTGTTGGGGGATCATATAAAGCTGGCGACGGTGAGAGACCACGTGCTTCAGGAGCGGGGACCGGCACCCCGAGAGAACCTTTTTTACCGGGGAAACGATTTTTCCGTGACGAGAAAGCTCCCTGGTCAGAAACTCGTCACTAATGAACGGCGGCACGTTAGACAGAGTCACCTTCTTCGCGGGGCTAGAGAGCGGGTGAACCGGAACGAAGTGCTCGTTAACGGTGATCCCCGCTTCTATCAGCGCGTTCACCTTCTCCTCCGAACTTACAAAGATGACGACCGCGATCTAACGCTCCCGTACCCCACTACAGCCCCCACCGCGAGCGCCACATCCTCCACCAAACACGGGAAGCTCGCGGAGACCTTCACCCCGTGCTTCCGCGTCAGGCGAGTCAGGTCCGCCGCCATCGCACGCGGAGCTCCGCTCACCACCGACACACACACCTGCTGCTCCCCGCAGCACCCGCACACACACCTCACCCGTGAACCACACACTCTCCACACACACACACGAACCCAAATATCCAATGTTAGTAGAGAAAAGTGAGGAAAAATTAGTAAAAACTTACAAACACTCAGAACTCGATCACTCGTGCTTTCGCTCACTCAACCACGCACGCGCAGAGAGAGAGAGAGAGAGAGAGAGAGAGAGAGAGAGAGAGAGAGAGAGAGAGAGAGAGAGAGGGAGAGAGAGAGGAAAACCAACACAGCAAACAAAGTTACCCGAAGAAGCTTCATTCTGTTTTATTGATGTTCCATACTGAGAAGCTGACAATCACGGAACGGTTTTCTCAACATGAACACAACATGTTGAGTTTCAGTTCATACATTTATACCCTGAACCCAGCCTCCGTGTGCTTCAACACTCTTTACTGACCATCAACAGATTTTACGTATGACACTGAGCATTAGAATAATCAAAACGTGATTAACCAGACGAGACGTCAGAGATCAATAGAAGATAGAGATATTATACTAGATATTCTCATCTACATTTCTGGAACAACAGATATTCTTTCTAGAGCATATCAGCCCAGTCTGACACGAGCAGAGGCCTACAGACACTTAGGCGCTTAGGCTCTTTGTTGCATACACAGTATGTGAGAAGGATAAAAAGAAATCATAGACCAGGAAAAATCGATTTTTCCACAACGTTATTTAACCTTGTAGGCATTTAGGTTTCTCTCTTACTAATTCAGTATTAACGTGGTCCTCTACTTCAGCCTCATCCTCCTCATTCTCAGCCAGAGCTTAAACAGACACTTGCGTTTACAGTTTTGCGACTTACAGAAGGGGAAAGACAATCTGCGATTTGTTACACTGATGCAACTTTCCTCTATCAATAACAGTATGAGCATTGAAGTTTCTTCATTTTTTATTTTAAATGCAAAAGAGATTTTTCAGCATAACTTTCCCCTCACGAAAAATTAGTCTTGTGTGGTAGAAGCAGGGCTGGGTGATATGGCTTCAGGTTGATATTGCAGAATAATCTGAAGCATGTGCAGCAACAATATATATGGGTTAGGTTTAGCTAACCCGGGAGGAAGGAAATAACTAGGAGTTGAGAGAGAGAGGAAGGAAATAACTAGGAGTTGAGAGAGAGAGGAAGGAAATAACTAGGAGTTGAGAGAGGAAGGAAATAACTAGGAGTTGAGAGAGAGAGAGGAAGGAAATAACTAGGAGTTGCGAGAGAGAGGAAATATTTAGGAGTTGAGAGAGAGAGGAAATATTTAGGAGTTGAGAGAGAGAGGAAATATTTAGGAGTTGAGAGAGAGAGGAAATATTTAGGAGTTGAGAGAGAGGAAATATTTAGGAGTTGAGAGAGAGGAAATATTTAGGAGTTGAGAGAGAGAGAGGAAGGAAATAACTAGGAGTTGAGAGAGAGGAAATATTTAGGAGTTGAGAGAGAGAGGAAATAATTAGGAGTTGAGAGAGAAAGGAAATAATTAGGAGTTGAGAGAGAGAGAGGAAGGAAATAATTAGGAGTTGAGAGAGAGGAAGGAAAATAATTAGGAGTTGAGAGAGAGGAAGGAAATAATTAGGAGTTGAGAGAGAGAGGAAATAATTAGGAGTTGAGAGAGAGGAAGGAAATAATTAGGAGTTGAGAGAGAGGAAGGAAATAATTAGGAGTTGAGAGAGAGAGGAAGGAAATAATTAGGAGTTGAGAGAGAGAGGAAATAATTAGGAGTTGAGAGAGAGAGGAAGGAAATAATTAGGAGAGAGAGAGAGGAAGGGAATACATTAGGAGTGAGAGAGAAAGGAAATAATAGGAGTTGAGAGAGAGAGGAAGGAAATAATTAGGAGTTGAGAGAGAGAGGAATAAATTAGGGAGTTGAGGAGAGGAGGAAGGAAATAATTAGGAGTTGAGAGAGAGAGGAAGGAAATAATTAGGAGTTGAGAGAGAGAGGAAGGAAATAATTAGGAGTTGAGAGAGAGGAAGGAAATAATTAGGAGTTGAGAGAGAGGAAGGAAATAATTAGGAGTTGAGAGAGAGAGGAAGGAAATAATTAGGAGTTGAGAGAGAGAGGAAGGAAATAATTAGGAGTTGAGAGAGAGAGGAAATAATTAGGAGTTGAGAGAGAGGAAGGAAATAATTAGGAGTTGAGAGAGAGGAAGGAAATAATTAGGAGTTGAGATAGAGAGGAAGGAAATAATTAGGAGTTGAGATAGAGAGGAAGGAAATAATTAGGAGTTGAGAGAGAGAGGAAATAATAGGAGTTGAGAGAGAGAGGAAATAATTAGGAGTTGAGAGAGAGAGGAAATAATTAGGAGTTGAGAGAGAGAGGAAATAATTAGGAGTTGAGAGAGAGAGAGAGAGGAAATAACTAGGAGTTGAGAGAGGAAGGAAATAATTGGGAGTTGAGAGAGAGAGAGGAAGGAAATAATTAGGAGTTGAGAGAGAGGAAATAACTAGGAGTTGAGAGAGAGAGAGAGAGAGAGAGGAAATAACTAGGAGTTGAGAGAGAGGAAAGAAAAAAATTAGGAGTTGAGATAGAGAGGAAGGAAATAATTAGGAGTTGAGAGAGAGAGGAAATAATTAGGAGTTGAGAGAGAGAGGAAGGAATTAATTAGGAGTTGAGAGAGAGAGAGGAAGGAAATAACTAGGAGTTGAGAGAGAGGAAATATTTAGGAGTTGAGAGAGAGAGGAAATAATTAGGAGTTGAGAGAGGAAGGAAATAATTAGGAGTTGAGAGAGAGGAAGGAAATAATTAGGAGTTGAGAGAGAGAGGAAGGAAATAATTAGGAGTTGAGAGAGAGAGGAATAAGTAGGAGTTAGAGAGAGGGAAATAGGAGTTGAGAGAGAGAGGAAATAATTAGGAGTTGAGAGAGAGGAAGGGAATAATAGAGTGAGGAGGAAGGAAATAATTAGGGTTGAGATAGGAGTAGGAAATAATTAGGAGTTGAGAGAGAGAGGAAAATAATTAGGAGTGAGAGAGAGGAGGAATAATTAGGAGTGAGAGAGGGAGGAGAATAATAGGAGTTGAGAGGAGGAGGAAGGAAATAATTAGGAGTGAGAGAGAAAGGAATAATTAGGAGTGAGCGAGAAGGAAGGAAATATTAGGAGTTGAGAGAGGGAAGGAAATAATTAGGAGTTGAGAGAGA
>UELW01000611.1:328729-443933 GCA_900490495.1 Danionella dracula
TAGGAGTTGAGAGAGAGAGAGGAATAATTAGGAGATTGAGAGAGAGAGGAAGGCCATAATAGGGAGTGAAGAGCAAGAGGAAGGAAATAATTAGGAGTTTAGAGAGAGGAAGGAAATAATTAGGAGTTGAGAGAGAGGAAGGAAATAATTAGGAGTTGAGAGAGAGAGGAAGGAAATAATTAGGAGTTGAGAGAGAGAGGAAGGAAATAATTAGGAGTTGAGAGAGAGGAAGGAAATAATTAGGAGTTGAGAGAGAGAGGAAGGAAATAATTAGGAGTTGAGAGAGAGAGGAAATAATTAGGAGTTGAGAGAGAGGAAGGAAATAATTAGGAGTTGAGAGAGAGAGGAAGGAAATAATTAGGAGTTGAGAGAGAGAGGAAGGAAATAATTAGGAGTTGAGAGAGAGAGGAAATAATTAGGAGAGAGAGAGAGAGAGAGGAAATAACTAGGAGTTGAGAGAGGAAGGAAATAATTAGGAGTTGAGAGAGAGAGAGGAAGGAAATAACTAGGAGTTGAGAGAGAGGAAATAACTAGGAGTTGAGAGAGAGAGAGAGAGAGGAAATAACTAGGAGTTGAGAGAGAGGAAGGAAATAACTAGGAGTTGAGAGAGAGGAAAGAAAAAAATTAGGAGTTGAGAGAGAGAGAGGAAGGAAGGAAGGAAATAATTAGGAGTTGAGAGAGAGGAAGGAAGGAAATAATTAGTAGTTAATACAATTTTGTATAATTTAGAATGTAGTATATTCTTCTTCTTTTTACTAAGGGTGCAGTGAAAGTCTAGAGGACTCAAATATATATTATCAATGGACTTTAAAGATAAGGAGCTTGAGTCTTGTTCTGCCAGACATTAGTTTTATGAAAATACAATAACAGTTTTTGTTGTATGCTTACTCATTCGCATTTTTATTAAATATGGTTTTAAAGGAGGCAGTAAGATAACAAAAGAGCAGAAGAGGGAAAATAAAGGTCTCGACCTAAATATCATTTGCTCATTTGTAGAGCACATCGGCATCTTTTGTTTACAGTCTCTAAAAGAAGAGACTGGCAAATACAGTCAAAAATACCCAGATGCTTTTTTTTCTTACCCGGGGAGGTGCGTGCAAGGACACGAGCAGTGTCTCCATCTGCTCGAGTTTAATATTGTCTCTGGAGACGTGGCACTCCGTTGTTATCTCAGGTGCAACCCTCAGTGCTTCATCATGGCGAAACTTTGCAGATAATCACCCGACAATGTCCTGGCAAGCTTCAAGTCTGCCCTGGCGGTCCATCGGTCTGGGACAGAGCGCTCTGGGAACAAATCCAGAGAGTTGGTGTGTAAGCAAATCAGCGAGGAGGTGGTTCTCTGCGCTTGCTCTGCTCTTTCAGGAATATTCACTGCAAGATCTGCGAGTCTGATGAAGAGTAGCCACCTTCTCTAAAGTCAAAGGGAACTATCAGACATCTCTTGAGTCTATGTGTTTACTTTTTATTTAAATTAATTCATTCATTACATTTGTATAGCGCACAAATCACTTTTCAGGGCTGTCTCAAAGTGTGCAGCCTCCATCTGGATGTGATGGTTAGCATTCTGCACCAGAACACTCAGCTAATGGTGAACAGGAGCACTGCTGCGCTCGTTACTGAGAAATAGTAACTAGTTACAGTTAATAGTTACTATATTCCAAAAGTAACCTGATTACATTATTGATTACTTAAACTAAAAAGTAATGAATTACTGTAAAAAGTAACTAAGTTACCTTTTAAATACCACATTTTGATGCTCCCATTAATGCGCTTATTTGTTAATTGGCTGGAAAAAAAACTGCTTTTATTGATCAAGTTTTTAATTTATTTGTTTATTTACTCATCCCATTTTGAAATAGTCATTATCTAAGTATTTTGTCTAGTTTAAAGGCTGCTTCGCATCTGTCCGAATATTTGACTGCTTCACATCTATCCAAATATTCGGTGCGAAGTTACGTGCGTGAACATTCCTCGATTGGAAAAGCACCGGTGCAGACGTCACATCTCACATCTGTCCGAGCGATTTTCGCAAACGAACAAGAGTTCAGCTCTTCGATAACGAATCGGGTTTTCAGAAGAGAACAACCAATGAGAGCTGCTGTTTTTATGAGGTGAATGGAACATGAAAGAGCCTCTAGGTGGTGCTCGATACTCACTCCTGCTTCAATCTCACGACAGAAAACAACAACAAAGAACTGCGAGATAAACAGCCGAGGAAGAGACCGGGAAATATGAGATTATGTTTACCCAGAAGCTTGTATCGCTGGGGTCAATAAATTGTTCAATAAAGTCCTCAAAGCTTATAAAACCGCCGGCGTGTGGCTGTTGTCCCCTGATGGGAAGTTTCGTTCAACTTGCTGCTTTGTGCTTTTGGCTCTTGTTCATTTATGAGACCAAATTATTTGAACAATTCATTTGTTTCATTCATACTGGGAAAATCTGATCTATTTACAAAACGTTACGACAAAGACATAAAAATAGAGCAAAAAAAAACACTAATCTGTGTAAATAAACAGACTTATCGGTGTCTTCTGGTTATTAACAGTAAAAATCCGCACTCCATCAGGATTATTACTAAAGAGCCAGATTCGTTCTTTTCACGAACAACACATTATTACACATGAGCGCCAACTAATGGCAAGGAGCATTACTGCATCCACTTTTAACACCCGCTTGTGAAATGCACCCTGCAGAGAAGCATCCGAGGATTCTTGTGAATCTCGGTTCGGATAGATGTGTAGTGGCCTTAAGCCTCAGACGTCAGGCCAGCGGAGGTCTAGCTAAACATTTCATGAGTTTGGTAGAGAAAGTTAGAAACACTTCAAGAATCCTGAAGTAGTGCTTTGATTGGTTAATCTTCTCTTCTCTCTGGATTTCAGATAGTAGCTAGTAACAGAAACAACGTAGAGGCTTACTATCCAGAAAAATGAATGTCCATCGTGAGTACTGAAAATGTGTGGTTTAAAAACAACAACATTGGATTGGCTAAAGCATGTGAAGGGGGTCGGTTAGCTGTTGTGGTAACTGAAGCATGGTATTATGTGAAAACAAAATAGGATTGGTTATTTGTTATTGACAGGACCTTCAACTTCGAGCCAGAATGACACAGGTTACATTTTACTGAAATGTTTTTATCTTCACGCTCAACTAATGTGAAAGAAAAAGTGCATTTCCACTTTGAAAAACTGGTTTTGCTCTCACGCTGCATGATCACGGCTTACGTTCGAAAAATGCTCACCATTTGCGTAGAGTTTCCATTCACCAATCCGAATGTACGTTTTCTTCTTCAGTACTTTGAGTGCCAATCACCAATCCCATGTTTCCTTCTTCTTTACGTCCATCAGCCTCCAAAAATTGTATGTAGCCATGAGTGACGCAGCATAAAGTACTTGCAACATAAACGGTAACAGAGTTATTTAATTCCAAAATTTTTGTTTGAGTATTAGTTACTGCAAAAGCTCCAGACATTACTGTAACGTGTTATTAGTAAGCCAATCAGAGGAATAGCCAATTTGAATAAATTCTCTAGTTTCTTGTGCTTAATGCAAATTACCAATGGCTTCTAAAAGTGTGGACCAGTCGTGCCCTGGAGCTGTATCGCTCCACCAATCCCTCGCCAGAGTCCTTAATCACTGTCTCTGTACACAAACGAAACGTTGTGCCTCTGACAAGAGTTGAACAAAAATGGCCCAGATTTTTTTGTGTCCTTTCTCTGGCTCTTGATTGGTCAGCACAAAAGTTGCAAACAGAAGAGGCCTGCACTCACCGGGGTCTGAGTTTAGATCTGCTAGCATAAGAAAATGCCAATCCTCATTATCAGGCCTGTGAACGCTGACGCGGCAGCACGCTAGCCGGCCAGATTTACTGTAATGAGTGTGTTATGTCAGATCGTGTGTTCAAATGTGTGGGAAAGATGGCTAGCCACTGCTTTCTGATTTCTTTGGGAAAACAAATAAGAGAACGGTGTAGAGCAGCTGCAGGGCTGAAAGCCTCTAGAAGGAGTAACCGCTAAAAGGGTTTACTGTAAAAGGGGTCTTTACACTGTAAAGAAACTATTTCAATTAAAGGTACAAAGCCGAAAAGTAGATGAATGAATGATATTTACTATTACCTATAACTAATACTGCACTGACAATGTTACCTGGACCAATGGCCATTTTATTTTTTATAGTGTACTTTATATGGCCTGGATGTGGTTGTAGTTCTATAACAGTAAGAAAATTGGGATTTAATTAGGTAAACTTGTATTTAGGAAACTCAAAAAAAAGCACTCAAGTACACAAAAATGACTTGACTCAATCAATCATGTTTTTATATAGCGCTTCTTTAGCATTTGCTTTCAAAGCAGCTTCACAAAGTCGTCGTGAGGATCAGGTAGAGTAGATAGGAGTTCCTCCGTGAGGCCCCTGGGAGCCTCGCTGACTGAGGCAGGTGCTAATCACCTCACCAGCATAAAGATTATACAAACTTAAGATCCACCGACGAACAGTTCGCCGGACAGCAGCTGAAAAAACTAAACAAAGGCAAAACAGAAACTAACAAACGGAGAAACAACGGTTAGAAAAGTGTAACAGACAACAAACAGGTGATCAGCATCAGCTGCAAGATGAGAGATAAAAGATGAGGAGAGCTTAGAGAGGAACATTGAACCACATTGTTTTTCAACAGTTCTATGTTTATAGCGCTCAGACACCAGATCTGTTTTGGACAAATACCAGGAGCCAATTATTGGAATGCTAGATTAAACAGATATGTTTTTAATTTAGTTAATTTAGCTGAGCTCCGAACAACATCCGGGAGTTTATTCCAGAGCTTCGGGGCTCTATATGAGAACGCTCTTCCACCTCTGGTGGATTTACTAACCTTCGGTATAATCAATACTCCTGCTTCTTGTGATCAATGTGCAATTGCAAAAATTTCCACCAAAATTTTTACATTGAGTCACTATTGTCCTACCCAAAATTGACTCAACGAACCTTTTTTAATTGACTCTGACACAATTGACTGAACGTACATTTAAATAAATATATATAATCAACAGCCTCTGAGAATTTCAACTCAATTAGGAAATATTAATTCCGTCAACAACTTTTCCACAAAAATTGAGCCACCTAAAATAATTCACTGAATAGGAAATTATTGAGCCAACAAACTTGAATTAGTGGATTTTTTTTTTTACAGTGTACAAACACAAAAACTGAACCCTGATCCCAATCAGAGCTGTGCGTGTCATCGTCAGTGTTCTTCGCTCAGTGTTTAGGTGAGCGTGGTGTTAACAGACTCTCAGTTTCTCTTCTGAAGGACGAAATAAACCCTGACAAGTGGAATGAGTTTCTGTCGAGGCTCATCGCAACACATTACTTCCTTAGAGCCACAACCAGATCCACACAATGTCCAGCTTCCTCTCATTTCTCATTAGAAGCCTTCGAGCTTCCTCTAAACACAGACTCGCGCTTGTCAAGTGTGATTCGAGCCCAGCTGGAGGGAAAGACAACATGCTAACCTTTCGTTCTGACCCGCTCATGCTGCGTCTGAGACGAAGTGTGAGGAGATCTGTGCTGAGTTGCAAATTACTTACTAAATGAACATTTTTGTGTCGTAACATGACTGCGGGACTGATGTGAGGATTTATTTTTGCCTTTTTGTTCCTTTTAGTGAATTCAAATAGGTTAATTCTGCTCAAACTCAATAACTCTAATGGTTCAGAAGTGGATTTGTTCATCATGTTTTGTATTCATTAATGTTTTTGTTAATGAAAGGATGGCTTTTTTTAAATTATGTGAAATGGGTTCATAAATGGGTCATAGTTTGATTTACAAGTCAGTGCTCATCTTATCTAGTTATCTCGTTTTAAAAGAGTCTGAGTTGTTTAAATGAGTCGTTCTTCAAACAAATCTTTTTGCCTGGCATTTGATGTTGTATGTGCGATGCACTCCCCCTCCCATCCAGCAGGTGCAAGCGCGCACCCGGAAAAAGTTTATCCTCTGTAGCGGTGGCGTCACCTTCATGTAGCCGGGACATTTGGGCTTGAGTTTGAGTTTAGAACATTTATTTCTTTAGCCAGGGATAATTTAATTTCTGAAGACTTGCATTAAAACTATCACTACATTCAAGATTCGTATTAAGATTCAAAAAGTGCCTCAAAATCTTCAGATTTAACCTTACAAAAGAAATTAACATTTTGTTTAGTCTCTGTAGTGTTGTGTAGCTTTATTTTAACAGAAAATTAGCACCAGGAGAAATGCTAAATTCATAGTGACCTCATACGAGTGTGATTTCTGCGGAGAGCAAAAGTGTCCAAAGCTAGCACGATCGACAACTTAGTACGTAACCAATCAAGCGTTTTTCAGAAACCATTGGGATTTGGGGATACATTAGATTTTGTGACAATTTCTTTAGAAAAATTTAAGCACTTAACTAAAGTTAAATTATTAACTAAATAAGTTAGTTAAATTGAGCTAAATGTTAATTTATAATTTAATGTACTCTCTTAATTTCATGCAGTCCCCTTTACGCTTACTTCTTAATTTAGTTTATTTTCTGATTGGTAGACCACCTTAAAGTTAGCAACATCTTCTGAAATGTGGTGGATGGGATTGTATGATGTTGGACTCTTGTAAATCGCTAGAGAATAATAATAGAAGAGTAAACAAAAATTGACAGAAAAAAGAAATACCAGTTTATTTATTACAATATGTAAAATGCTTCTATTGTGTTAAATAATTTATATACAATAAGTGGCAGTTAAAATAAGTGACAGTTAATACATTAAAACTTGTGTAAATCTACTTAAGTTGTTCAATTCTTCTTAAGCTTTTTAAAATATATATACAATAAAATAAGCACAAGTTCTTAAATGAAAACATGTAAAATTCTACTCAAGTAAAAAAAAAAATTTTCAGATATTTAGAATATATATTTACAATGAAACCAGTACCGGTTTATATGTTGAAACATGTTGTTCAATTCATCTCAAGTTGTTTAAAAATATTAATACAATAAAACAGGTACTAGTTCATATATTAAAGCAGGTACAAATTGGCTTCTCCATTAGTTACGCCAAACATGAGCAATTAGTGATGAAAACCAATCAGAGTTGATAAAAGAGGTCATGTGACTGGAGGCGGAGTCTACAGAGTGGAAGGGGAGGAAATGGCCGCCCATGTGCTGCAGAGGCTACATGTTGTAATTGTTTGAATTAAATGCAAGTTTGTTGGAGTCCAGAAGACTTTTGTTAAAGTCTTTTTCTGATACAGTTTCTGAGGGTTTTGGGGTGACAACACCTGAGGTTTAAAGAGCGTTTTTAGAGAGCATTTAATAATTAATTAAGTTTGTGATTTAATATTGCTTAATTGATTGGAGACAGACAGTGAAAAAGTTCTAGATTGAGATTGTCCTCAATTTTAAGGGCTTTTAGCTCTCAAAATATTAAGTCAGAGTGATGTTTAGTATTCTGAACTGATTGTACACCATGGAGCTGATGAAAATAGGCACTCAGGTGAAAATATTAATAAAAATAGTAGAGGATTGATCTCGATAGGTTGAGAACAAACAACTTAACCCTCGTGTGGCGTTCACATTATTGTTCCTCATGTGGTGTTTGAAGGTCTGGTGGACACTGTCTTTTGCTGGATTTAATTCACGCAATCAAGACATTTTTATGTTAAAAATACGTAAAGGTTATTTACTTGAGCCAGGAAACAAGTGATATAAACAGCAAATATACTTTATTTATTGCTCTTTAACCTGATTTCTTCACGTTTAGAGTTAAACCGTGTGTGGTGTTCTCATTATTGTTACTCTGGCAGGGTTGGTGGCTCTGCTGGATTCATTGCCTTTTGGAGCTTTTAATTCACGCAATCACAGAATTTGATACTAAAATCTAAAAGTGTTTGTGTGAGAAGACAGAATAAAGGTAAATAATCTATTATTTCCACACTTTCCTGCTTCAGGTCCAGTAGAGCCGAACACCTCGTGTGTGATATAAATGTTTAGGGGGATACACTGTGGGGTCATAAAAATCTGTTTTAATTTACGTTTCTCACAGAAAATAAGCCAAGCACAGTGAATCTCAGTTTAAAATAATATTTGCTTGTATCATTTTTATTTTGATCAAAACTGAAAATGGGTCTCACAGACCCGAACACCAGACAAGGGTTAAATGTTGTATTTTTTTTTTATCTGGAGAGAACATGATTTGTGTTTGTTGGCTAAGAAGTTGTTGGTTGTTTGTTAAAGCTTCATCTTGTAATCAGTTGTAACTAGTTTATGTTCTGGGATTCATGTTTTGGCAAGAACGTTTTTTGATGTACTTTAGGGAGATACAAAAGCGTTTCTTCCTTTAGAACGTCTAAATCTAACTCCATTAAAAGTAATAATTCATGGTCACGTTATTTTCTCTCCTCTCGTTATGTTAACTTTTGCAGATAATTCTATCGATTTTAAAAAGACATAAATATTGAAATTTTAAGAACTATTAACATTTTTTAAACAGTTTGCTTTTCAGAAGTCTTAATTTACTTAATTTATCATTAGTTTACAATCACAGACGTGTACTTTAACCGCTCAAGGGATTATAATACGTATCACTTCACGGAAATCTTAGTCTAGAATTAAGATTCCGCCGGCACAAACCGTTAATAACTCTGATTAATAAATTCTTAAGGCTTAGAATACGATTCTAACGGGGATCTCGGAGATCAAGCACGATCTTACTGTCAGAACATTTCAATAAAACAAAAGTATTCTCCAATAATTAAAACTTTTAGTCTGCGGTAATACGTTTAAATACAACAATGAGCTTACAATCTCTACGCGAGACGATACAACAGAAGTTAAGATGAATAATGTATAAACTAAAATATAGTATAAACTAATCATAGGGATAATAGATATCTAGCCGAAATTCATTCTGATTATCAGAATAACAAAAACAAAACTCAATCATGGTTTACTTGATCATCGAGAGAGAGAGAGAGAGAGAAAGAAGAGAGGAGAGAGATGGAGAGAGGAGAGAGAGAGATGGAGCGACAGAGATGAAGAGAGAGAGGAGAGAGAGAGAAGAGAGGAGAGAGATGGAGCGACAGAGATGAAGAGAGAGAGAGAAGAAAGAGAGAGAGATGGAGGGAGAGGGAGAGAGGAGAGAGAGATGGAGCGACAGAGATGAAGAGAGAGAGAGAAGAAAGAGCGAGAGATGGAGGGAGAGGGAGAGAGGAGAGAGACGGAGCGACAGAGATGAAGAGAGAGAGAGATGGAGACGAGAGAGAAAGAAGAGAGGGGAGAGAGAGGAGAGAGTAAGAATGAGAGGCAGAGAGAGAGAAAGAAGAGAGAGACTGGGAGAGAGAGAAGAGAAGATCGATGGAGAGAGAAAGAAGAGAGGAGAGAGAGACGAAGAGAGAAGAGAGAGAGACGGAGCGACAGAGATGAAGAGAGATGAAGAGAGAAGAAAGAGAGAGAGAGATGGAGACAGGAGAGAGACAAGAGAGAAAGAAGAGAGGAGAGAGAGACGGAGAGAGTAAGAATGAGAGGCAGAGAGATAGAAAGAAGAGAGAGACGGGGCGAGAGAGAAGAGAAGAGCGATGGAGAGAGACCGAAAAGAGAGAGAGACAGAGAGAGAGAAAGAAGAGAGAGACGGGGAGACAGAGAAGATAAAAGAGCGAGATGGAGAGAGGAGAGAGAGTGGGGTCGCGCACCATGTGACGGCGGGGGAGCTCTGATTACTGAGTCTTCCTGGCGTTTACGGAGAATTCCCTTAAATACTTAAAATCGATATCAAGATACATCGTTACACTGATTGGTTCTTTAACTTTAGAGGGCAGTCCTTCTGTGGAAACGCTTTCTTTCAAAAGATGTTCTTGTGCAAAGCTCTGGAGCTCGCCACCCGCCACCTTCGCTCCATCTCTGCCTCACCCGTGTTTAAAGTGAGACTGAAAACATATTTATTTCAAATTGCCTTCAGTTCTTAGTCTTTTTATAACATGATTGCATTATTTTAGATAATGGGTGTATCGTTATTGTTCTTGTCTGATTTATCATGTCTTTGTAGAGCACCTCGGGTAGCCTCAGCTGCTGGAAGGTGCTTTAGAAATAATGCTTGATCGATCAATCGATTGATTGATTGTATGATTGGTTCTGTGAGAGATGAAGGCGAAGGATCAGACTTTGTGGTGTGGAACAAAGACTTGTGGGTTAATGAAATAAATGCAGACTCAGTAAACAGGATGAAGCCTATCATCTTGACTCTTAGCCTTCTCGGCTCTAAGGTTCTTGAAACGGAAAGGTTTGGGCCTTTCTCGGCTCGACATCAAAAGAAGACACTTGCTGGCTTTAATCACACAAACATGTTATCAGCACTGAGCTCGTTCTCTTCTCTGATTCGGCAAGCAGTCACTGGGAAAATATGTTTTCTATTTTAATATCTAACACAGGGGGAAGTTCGATGAGTTGGCGATAGGATAAATAGTGGTTTAAGACCAGTACCAGAGTGGTTCACCCTCACCACTCTCGCACTAGTGTTCTCAAACTTCTGGGCAACACCTGGATTTGTCTTTGCTACCTCAAACATCTACAAAACCTTAAGTGGTTGCTCTGCTATTAATTAATCAAGTTTCACCAATAAATTGTCTGTTCTCCACATGATCTCGTGTCTTTCAGAGCTGGAGGAGGCGCAGCAGAAGTGCCACCCGTGCTGGTACGGCTTCGCCCACGAGTATCTGGTGTGGCGCTGCTGCCCCGGCTGGCTGAAGCTAAAGCAGTGGGTGAAGTTCATGGTGATGGACCCCTTCCTGGACCTCGCCATCACCATCTGCATCGTGCTCAACACTCTCTTCATGGCCCTCGAGCACTACCCCATGACCGACGACTTCAACCGGATGCTCTCTGTGGGGAACCTGGTGAGCTCTCCAGGGGCCTTTTAGACCGGAGTCTGTATTCCGTTTCCAGGAACCCGAGGATCTGGGGACGGTTGATTGTAGCGTGTGTGGAAGCAGTTCTTTTGTTTCCATGAACCGTTTCCGAAAGCGCTTCCAGAGAGAGTCTCTGAAACGGTTCACGCGGTCAAGCGGAGATTTCTCTCTCTTCTCTATCTCTCTCCCCCCCTCTTTTCTTTTTTCTTTCTTTCTCCTTCTCTCTCATGCTTTCTCTCTCTTTCCTTTCTCTTTTTTCTATCTCTCTTTTTTCTCTCTCCACCTCTTTCTTCTTTCTCCTTTTTGCTTTCTGTCTCTCCCTCTCTCTCTCTCTCTCTTTCTCTCTCTCTCTCTCTCTTCTTTCTACCTTTCGCTTTCTCTCTCTCTCACTCTCTCTCTCTTCTTTCTCCCTTTCGCTTTCTCTCTTTCTTTCTCTCTTTCCTTTCTCTCTCTTTTTCTCCATCTCTTTTGTTTCTCTCTCTTCTTTCTCCCTTTTTCTTTCATCTCTCTTCTTTCTCTTTTCTCTTGTTTCTCTCTCTCTCTCTCTGTCTTTTTCTATCTTTTTTCTCCCCTCCATATTTTCTTTCTTTCTGCTCTCTCATGCTTTCTCTCTTTTCTCCCTCTCTCTTTCTCTCTCTCTCTTTCTCTCTTTTCTTTCTCTATCTTCCCTCTATCTCTCTTTTTTCTTCTCTCCCTCTTTTCTTTTTTTTCTCCTCTCTCATGCTTTCTCCTCTCTCTCTCTCTCTCTCTCTCTCTCTCTCTCTCTCTCTCTCTCTCTCTCTCTGTGTTATGGTTTCCTTTTCAGCGGAATCAAAAGTGAAATGAACTCTGTTGGTGGAAAGGACGAAGGATTCTAATGTTGAATGTTGGCGAGTGTGATGAGGAATTCTGTTCATGCTCGTTATAATCAGCAGTGTTTTATTCTGAAGCATTATGACAAATGTGATCCGTCAGCTGGAGTGAAATGCGAGGCGTTTATGTTTATGGTGATGGAGGCTGAAGGAGCTGCTCGGAGTGGTTTCCTCGGGGTCTCCAGATCAGCAAACCACACGTGACACGGCTGACTCTCGACCGCTCTGACCCGAGGCGTCTCTCTCGCCCGCTCTGGAGTGACTCAGGGCTGATGCGCAGCTGTCTGTCTCTCTTTTGATCAAATCAGGAAATGCTGCATCAGCCGAACAAGCAACACATATTACAGTCGAAACGAGTTAAGAGTTTATGCTGCTCTAAACTTTTCTCTTTGGGATCAAGCTTGTAAAATTAATCTATGTGTTCGCGTGGAGGTTGTGGATCTGACCCTGCAATGCCCCGGTGACCTATGTTTTTATCATCTCTCTCTCTCTCTCCCTCACTCACTCTCTCTCTCTCCAATCTCTCTTTTTCTCTCTCTCACTCTCTCTCCCTCACTTTCTTTCTTTCGCTCTCTCCCTCTCTCTATTTCTTCTTTCTCTTCTCTCTCTCACTCTCTCGCTCTCTCTCTCCACTATCTCTCTCTCTCTTTCTCACTCTCTCTCTCTCTCTCACTTTCTCTCTTTCGCTCTCTCCCTCACTCTCTCTTTCTCTCTCTCACTCTCTTTCCTTCACTCTCTTTTGTCTCTTTCTCTCTCACTCTTTCTTTCTCTCACTCCCTCACTCTCTCTCTCTCTCTTGCTCTCTCTCTCTCGTTCTCTCTCTCCCTCTCTTGCTCTCTTTCTCTCTCTCTCACTCTCTTTCTCCCTAACGCTCTCTCTCTCTCTCGCTCTCTCACTCTCTCTCTCTCTCACTCTTTCTCTCTTTCTTCTTTCTCTTCTCTCTTTCTCTCTCTCACTCTCGCTCTCTCACTCTCTCGCTCTCTCTCTGTCTCTTTCTCTCTCTTGTCTCTCTCTCCATTATCACACACAATCGTATCACTCTTTCTTGCTTTCTCGCTTTATTCTCTGATTTCTTTCTTTCTTTTTTGTTTCTCGTTCTATTCTCATTCTTACTTTTCCTATCTTTTTCTTGTTTTCTCTCTTTCCTCTCTCCTTTCTATTCCTTTGTCTCTTCTTTCTCTCTCACTTTTCTTTTAATATTTTATTTCTCCTTCCTCTCTCTCATCTTCTCTCTCTTTTCTTGCTTTCTCTTTCTTACCTGTCTCTCTCTCTCACCTTTCTCTCCTATGTCTTTTTATCTCTCTCCTTTCTCTCTCATTGTTCTTCTCTTCTTTCTCTCTCACTCTCTTCTTCTCTTTTTCACTTTCTCTCTTTCTTTCTTTCTCTCTGTGTTTTCCCTTTCTCTCTCTATCTCTCTCACCCTCTCTCTTTTTCCTCTCCTCTCCCTCCCTCCCTCTCTCTCTCTCTCTCTCTCTCTCTCTCTCTCTCTCTCTCTCTCTCTCTCTCTCTCTCTCTCTCCTCTAAAGCGAGTATCAGAGCATGAGTTAGAAATGTTCTCAGATCGTTTGCAATCCAGTACATCCACTATTTACACGAGACAAATTCAGAATTTCGTTTGTTTGTTTTTTCAGTATATTGTTGAAAGTAGATGACCTTTACCATTAAATTGCGGATCATCACTTTTGAGACAAAAGTCCTGTAAGGAGGTTTTTGGAGTCTTTTGGAGAAATAAATAGCCACTTTTTGGTCTCTCTGTCCGTGTGTTTGTGCAGATCACTGTTTGCTGCTCAGATGAAAGAGCTCATTATGAGATGCAGAGCTCTGTGTTTCCTCCTGAAGCGTGTGTTTCTCGTCCGCTGCGGGAGAGGGGGGGCTGTGTGTGTGCGCTCTGTCGCCCGGTCACGTATCGCCGTCACATCCAAACACGCAGCCCTCCGCAAACAAGAAACAGATTGTTTCAAAAGAAAAAAAAGCCCAAAGTGAAAAGCAGACCTAGCTCTGCTGATGCGCCCTGCTCTCCACTGATCACATCAGACTCCTAACAATACATTTCATGGATGTGAATGCTGAAATCAAAGTAAAGTTTGCATTAACTCTATTGCACCTGAGTTGGAGCTTGAGATTTACACTTCTGGTGGTTTGGTTAGCGTTTATTTTAGGTTCTCCATCAGGTGTTGTGATGGTCTGGCTCTGACGCTGTCTGGCATTTCTGTTGAGGAAATTTCTCTAAAACACGTCATAAAAAACTCACCAGAGATAAGATCGAAATTCTTCTTGTTGGTGAGGGCAGGATCCGCGCTCACACAGAGCTAGCTCTGAGCGAACAGCTTTCTTCCCTCTCTGGTGCGGTCCTGCCTCGCTCTCTTTATTCCAGCTTTCAGAAGAGATCAGCAATGCATTCGCGTAAGCAGAACACAATCATGGTTACTTGTTTTTGAGTCCACACGAGACGTTCTGTCGTATCACAGCGTCCGGCAGCACAGAGCTGTTTCCATACGCAGTGAACTCTCGTGATCTCAGCGGCCGCTAGAACACGGAAAAGGATTTCACAGAAACACTATTTACCTTCATCAAGTACAATTCCGGGATTAACTGAGATGCAGGAGGTTATAACAGGATGATAACTCAAATTAATATAATTCTTCTGAGAATTTCTGGTGATTGGTCCGTTGTGTGTTCGGCAGGTGTTCACGGGGATCTTCACGGCAGAGATGGTGCTGAAGATTGTGGCTCTGGACCCGTATTATTACTTCCAGCAGGGTTGGAACATCTTCGACAGCCTCATCGTCAGCCTGAGTCTGATGGAGCTCGGTCTCTCTAACGTGGAGGGGCTGTCCGTGCTGCGCTCCTTCAGACTGGTACAACACTCTCTTGCACTTCTATATATACTATACTATATTCTATTTATTTATTTTATTTAGTGTTTTGTCTGTGTTTTCATGCCACATTTTTAATAAACTCAGAAAATAAAGATCGAACTGATTTTTTTCAATCCAGCTTTTTTTTACTCGTTGTAAACTCGTTTTTTACTTAAGAAGCTTAAGTGCAGAACAGCTTTTTTACAGTTCACAGACCAGACCACAAATGTGACTGTCACGAAAACCCCTCTTCCAGTCTCGCTAACAGAACGGAGAGTGTGTATAAAGGTTGATATCACGTTACGTGAGCAAACCGTGCGGAGTTGGATCACGAAGGACTCGTCGTGAGGGCCACGTTGACGATGGTCATGGCTAAATTACACAAACTTTTACAGAGAAAAGACCGTAAAAAAAGCCAGACTGACATTTTCCTGGAATCAAGACCAATTTATAAATGAAACAAAACTTAAATTAAATCACTCAATAGCCATAATACCCACATTTGATTTGTACCTTTAACTTTATTGTACTTCCCCCTACTTTACTCTGCTATATTTTTCTTACTCGACTATACACTGTTAGGCGTCACTTTACTGTACTTTACTACACTCTGCTGAACTTTACTCTAATGAACTAAGGCTACGATCTATTTCTTTCCCTCTGCCCCCCCCCCCATCCCCCTGCTTCTGCGCAACTGGATGTTACTGAACTGTAATACCACGACCAGCCGCAAGGGGTATGGGGTCAGAAGTGAGCAGGTTGTCATTCACTCCAATGTTAAAACTGATCAACTTCGGAGCTGAAAAAAACATGTTTACACCCCTGGTGCTGTAATGTTTTTAAATTTTTTTTTATAACGATAGTTTTCTTTATGAACACTCTGAGGGGGTGAATTAGTTTTAGATTTGTTAGTGTAAGATCTATAAAATGTGAACATTCTGCCAATCAAACATCTGTGCTACGCCTATGTCCCGCCTCTCTGGAACCATGTTTGGTTACAGAGATGTGATGCACTTCCACGAAGGCGATGATTGGCTACGTCCATTTTTAGCTGGTTTCACTGATCCTCCTAAGCCAGTAGTTCCCCACCTTTTTCCCTGGGGCCCTATGTTCAATACAGTCTATGGCCCTTACCCTCAGCGATGAGCCCTTCCACTTTCCTTTCACAAAGAGTGCTCGGGGAGGGGCTGCAAATGATGGGAATTGGGACACCACAGTGAAGCCTTAAAAAAACTGCAAATAAACATGTCATACACGAGTCCACATTAATGTTAATCGTCTAAAAGCACACATTATGCATTTAAAATAGCTATTATTTATTATTTAATGCATTTATATATATATATATATATATATATATATATATATATATATATATATAATTTTTTTATGCATATTTATATAGCACTTAAAACATGAAATCTAACAAACTGCTGTTTTTTTTTTTTTTTCAATTTGTAAAACATTAATATTGTGCTTAACAAAATTATACGTCTCATAAGTGAATTTATTGTGTAAGGTTTCTGTTATATGGCTAACATTGAACCAGTATACATTTAAAACTAGTGATTTTTTATATCTTGTGGATTTCCTGCTCAAACTGCATTAGGCTAATATTAGGGAGCGTCACGTGACAGAAGAACGAAAGGACTCGGAGGACTCGAGAAATTAACTAATCTTTTCTTTTTCCGAATCAGACTGCGTTGCTTCTGCGCATGCGCAACTGAACGAATCGCTCCCCGAGACGATTCGTTCTTCCGAGTCACAATAAAGATTCGTTCAAAAAGAACGAATCGTTCAAGAACGACCCATCACTACTCTACTTAACAAAACTCTACAAAATTTTACTTCAAATACTTTCATTTATTGTACTTTACACTGCTCTACCAGAGTACTCTGATATACTCTACTCTACTCTGCTGGACTTTCTCTTGTTGACCTTACATTACTCCAGTTTGCTGATCTTTTATTGTACCTTGCTCAGTTCTTCTCTAACTGACTAATTGAATAAAAAAATGTTTGCTCTGCTCTACAGCCCTCTGATCTACAGCCCCCTTTACTTTTCTAGAATCTGCTTTACTCCATTCTATTTTTCTTACTGTACTATTGTACTCTACTCAGATCTTCTCAGCGCTACTAAACGCTATTTCTCTGTTTTAAACTGTTTCTGAACCTCTCTCTCTCTCTCTCTCTCTCTCTCTCTCTCTCTCTCTGCCTCCTCTTGTAGCTGCGAGTGTTCAAGCTGGCGAAATCCTGGCCGACGCTCAACACGCTGATCAAGATCATCGGGAACTCTGTGGGCGCGCTGGGAAACCTCACGCTGGTCCTGGCCATCATCGTCTTCATCTTCGCCGTGGTGGGCATGCAGTTATTCGGGAAGAACTATGACCTGTGTGTGTGTAAGATCTCCAAGGACTGTACGCTGCCCCGCTGGCACATGAAGGATTTCTTCCATTCCTTTCTCATCGTGTTCCGGGTGCTGTGTGGAGAGTGGATAGAGACCATGTGGGATTGTATGGAGGTGGCCGGACAGCCGCTGTGTATCCTGGTCTTCATGCTGGTCATGGTCATCGGGAACCTTGTGGTGAGTTCTTCTGCACTTTGCTTTGCTGCTGGTTTGGTTGTGTCTGAGTATGTTCTGAGAAATCTTGCCGAAGGAGAGAGTTTGGTTCATTTCTGCATCCGTCCTCTTCAGAACTGTCTTCACTTGTGGTTTAATGGAGTGTCTGAACATCTTGAGAAGTTTTTATAGGCCTTCTAACATGATTTGGTGCTTTAGGAAACATATTTTTTATATTAAGGAAAAGCATAACTTGTGAATTCCACAATAGAGTGAGTGAACTGAAGTTGAGTTTTTTTTTCATAATATTGTTTTGTGTACAATATTTGAAAACTAAAAATAGTTATTGCAAATTGAGAGTCAGAAAAAATATAATACTTTTTTTTTAAGTGAAAGTGACCAGTCGGCCAGATCTGGAATGACCCATACCCAGAGTGTGTGCTCTGCATGTAACCATCCCAGTGTACACACACACACAGCAGTGAACACACACACCGTGAGCACTCACCCGGAGCAGTGGGGGCCATGGCTGCGGGGCCCGGGGAGCAGTCGGGGAACTGGAGCTTGCTCGAGGGCCCCACAGCTGTGGTTGCTGAAGATGGAGAGCGAGTGTTTTTTCACTCACTCCACCTTCCACTCAGTGGATCTGGGGATCGAACCGGAGACCTTCCGATCATCTTATCGATCTCCTTATCCACCGGACCACAACTGCTCTAAGTAACATTTGGCTTCGCTAACACATGTCGTAAAAACACATTTAGCTTTGATAAATAAGCGAATGAATATGAGCATCTCGATTAAAGAGCGATAGACGTGAAAAGTGATGGTAGACATTTCACAACAGGAAACAGATGTGTTTTAAAATCAAACAGACACGCACGCACCCTCAATCCATATCAGGATCAACTTTTGATTAATAGCAATTTAGAAATTGTTTAAATATGTAAATTGTAACATTATGAATTGGAATGTTTAAGGAACTTGTCCATCTTTTTTGTCCATAATTATACACAAGTACAAAAACGCAAAAGCTTCTGCTGGATACTTGAACACGTGTACAGGACTTACTGGAGACCAGAAAGCAGATGCAGCAGCAAAAACATCTGTCCCAGAAAGAATATCCCACCTACCAATTAGTGATGGGAAGTTTGGATCATTTCTCTGACTCGGATCTTTGAGTCCCATTCAGCAAAATGAACAAATCTTTTTTCGAGTCATTTAGTTCGTTTTAGTAAAATGCCAATAAAATGTTGTGTGCTTCTCCCCTAACACATTTATTATATACACAAACCTGAATCACACTACAAACAAGACAAACTATAATGCTAGAAGAGAAAAAATATATTTTAATTAAGACTACCTTTTAGTCTGATTCAGCTCAGCTCTGATCTGTCTTTAGGTTAAAGTCTCATTCGTTTTTCACATTTCTTCTCTCAGTACGGCCCCGGGGCCTTCTGTCACGTGACGCTCTCTAATATTAACCATCACAATATGAGCCGGAAACCTACAAGATTCGTTCATTCCCCGAGTCCTCCGCTCCTTTCGTTCGCTCTTGTCACGTAATGCTCTCTAATATTAACCAAATGCAGTTTTAGCCGGAAACAGAAAAGATTTGTTCTTTCCCCGAGTCCTCCGCTCCTTTCGTTCTCTCATCATTAATGAAGAGCGCGTTACGCTCGGAAAACCAGAAGAATGTTGTGCATGCGCCACTGAACGAATCCCTCTTCGACACGATTCGTTCTAACGGAGTCACATTAAAGAGTCGTTCAAAAAGAACGAATCGTTCATGAACGACACATCACTAATACCAATCCTTCCAGCAGATCTCAAACAAGAAATAAACAACTACATTCTGGAAGAACGGTGAACAGAATGGGATCAGAAAGATACAAACAAACTATGAAATCCATCCACAAGTAATTATTCAAAGTCGCAAACCAGAGAACAGAACAAGTTATTCGTTCAAGTAGTCGAATGGGACACGCAAGAATCACACGCAGCTTTCTTCTTGAAGGAGAAACAAGCGCTTAAAGCTGATCGTGTAAATGACATCTGATCATAGAACGCACAATTTATGGGAAATACATACTAAAAATCAAAACTACAGTGAAATTCATGCAGCACCAAACAGACTGTTGAACTTTATTTTCAGTACAGAGTTAAAAGGAATAATTTTGTTAATGTATTGCATGAGTGTATTTTATATTTAAGATAGAATTCATGTAGCCATGAACTGACCATTGATGTTCTCTTGGCTATAAATAAACAACAACAGGAAAAACTAAGCGTATGCATCAGTATGGGAAAGCACAAAATGTTACTTTAAACTTCAGTTCTGAATCTAATATTCTGTGACGCATCAGTCAGAATAACATTGTCTCAGATATCATCACTTTGAGTTCCATAAAATATCTTTTTATAAGGTAGATTTTTATCCATCGGGACGTCTTTGAGGAATGAGGAGAAGAGATTTGTGGCAAGATCATTTTTAGTTTTTAAGATAAATTATTTTCTTTCTTTCTTTTTTTTTTAACCGTTTTAGAATTATATCAACAAAAAACACTTTTTTTTGTTTTTGATCTGGATCAAAAAAGCGGAGTCTAAACTTTTCAAGAGAACAGTTTTAACGTTTTGAGGGTTTGATGTTTTCAACTTTGAATCCCGAGATGTTGAGTTTCAGAATTAGAATTGCAATCGATAAAATCAAACATGAATTTTTTGACTGAGAATTGAGAACATTTTGACCATCGAGAACTTTGATCTTGAGAATTGTTCTGAACTGTGATACTCAAAGTAAGAACTCATTCAAAGATGGCTATTTAATCAACATTCTTCAGATACAAAAATCTTTATTAGACTCGTTTGAGAAATGAAACGGTTTTAACTTCTGAAACAGCAATATTAAAAGTTTAAAGCTGCCTGTGTGGCCTGAGCGGAGCAACTTCTCAGCATTGTCCCAAACCTTTTGAGCTTTGGCAGAACATGAAATGAAGGAGTCCTGGGAGAGGTTGAGCTCCGGAGTGAGCGGTCCTGTCTGTAATGAGAGCCGAAGCTTCCCCGTGTACGTCTGTCTGTGTGGAACCTGTGCGCTGTATGTTCTTATTACTCCGATCAGAAACAGACAGCAATGCATCTTTTAAATATTTTGTGTTGAAGGATGCTTAAACCATCATGGACTGTTGTTTGCTGTAACACTAGACTAAAGGATTTCTTGCTAAAGTGATGAGTGTTTCTGAGGGTGTGCTCCTTGTTTTGGTTTTCTCAGAGTCTAAAATTTAAGAGCTAATATTTTAGACCTTAAAAGTGTTAAATTCACTGTTCTCGGTTGTAAATATTTTTTTTGCAGGTCTTATTTTTCTAATCTTCATGTAAAGCTAATTGTTTTTTTTGTTGTAGTTTGAGACTGCCACATATTGAGGAGATGCTCATACATGCTACAAAATAAATGTTTAGGGTCGCCATAGTCTGAGAAAAGGCTCAAAATCATAAAAGTAATGGTTAGTGTTGCCAGAGTTAATTAAAACACTTGTGTACACTCATAAATGCTCAAAATCTTAAAAGTGATTTTTAGGGTTGCCAGATATTGACATAAATGTGATTGTAAGGGTTCCCAGAGTTAATAATACAAATAAATAATTATGCTTCAATTTATATAGCGCTTTTAAAGACGCTTCATAATTATCAGAGCATTATTTATTCACTCCACATTCACTCTCTGCTGGTGATAAGCTACCTTGGTAGCCCTCAGCTGCTCCTACGACCTCCTGACCACCACCAAACACCCCCCACCAGTCATTCACATCCACCAAGCACACCCCACCAGTCAGTCACATCCACCAAACACCCCCCAGCAGTCAGTCACATCCACCAAACACCCCCCAGCAGTCAGTCACATCCACCAAACACCCCCCACCAGTCATTCACATCCACCAAGCACACCCCACCAGTCAGTCACATCCACCAAACACCCCCCACCAGTCAGTCACATCCACCAAACACCCCCCACCAGTTATTCACATTCACCAAGCACACCCCACCAGTCAGTCACATTCACCAAGCACACCCCACCAGTCACATCCACCAAGCACACCCCACCAGTCACTCACATCCACCAAGCATGCACCACCAGTCATTCACATCCACCAAACACCCCCCACCAGTCATTCACATCCACCAAACACCCCCCACCAGTCATTCACATCCACCAAGCACACCCCACCAGTCAGTCACATCCACCAAACACCCCCCACCAGTCAGTCACATCCACCAAACACCCCCCAGCAGTCACACTCATCCCCCAAACACACCCCACCAGTCAGTCACATTCACCAAGCACACCCCACCAGTCAGTCACATTCACCAAGCACACCCCACCAGTCACATCCACCAAGCACACCCCACCAGTCACTCACATCCACCAAGCACGCACCACCAGTCAGTCACATCCACCAAACACACCCCACCAGTCACTCACATCCACCAAACACCCCCCACCAGTCACACTCATCCACCAAACACCCCCCACCAGTCACTCACATCCACCAAACACCCCCCACCAGTCACTCACATCCACCAAACACCCCCCACCAGTCACACTCATCCACCAAACACCCCCCACCAGTCACACTCATCCACCAAACACACCCCACCAGTCACTCACATCCACCAAGCACCCCCCAGCAGTCACTCACATCCACCAAACACCCCCCAGCAGTCACTCACATCCACCAAACACCGCCCAGCAGTCACTCACATCCACCAAACATCCTCCAGCAGTCACTCACATCCACCAAACATCCCCCAGCAGTCACTCACATCCACCAAACACCCCCCACCAGTCACTCACATCCACCAAACACCCCCCCACCAGTCACTCACATCCACCAAACACCCCCCACCAGTCATACTCATCCACCAAACACACTACACCAGTCATACTCACATCCACCAAACACCCCCCACCAGTCACTCACAACCACCAAACACACCCCACCAGTCACTCACATCCATACGGAACAATGTGGGTGATGGCAGAATGGGCCTGGTGGGGATTGAACCGCCAACCTTCCAGTTACAGAATGACCAACTTCACCATTGCGCCACCTTCAAACAAAGCTCAAAAACGTAGAATTGATGGTTAGGGTTTCAAACAATGTATTTGAAGCATTCTGTTGATTATCCAAAAAAATTCTAATTGTGTAAATACTTACAAAAAAAACAAACGAGTCGAACTTCCTGGAAAGATCCAGTATGTAAGTATAATTATATGTTTTTTTTAATCAAGGTTACTTTTGGATTGTGTTGCAAGTTGTGTTGCCAGCTTGCTGCTGCTTTGAGAGGCATTAGGCGAGGTATACGCACGTGCACACACCTGAGTCTCTAAGAAACGCTGATGTCGGACTGATTTGGGAAGGCTCAGGGGAACAGATCACCTGGGATCTATTCTTAACCTCTGTCTGGGTCTGTCTCACTCATTTCTTACATCAGGCTGCAGCTGTGTGCATATAATTCTAATTATTTAAAGTCTGTCAGTATCCAAAGCTCAGATCAAAGAATATTTTTGGTAACATAGATCTATTCTTCTCTGATGGAATTCAGTTATAACTTGCATAAAAATTGCTGTTTGCTCAGAGATCAACATTCCAGCAAAAGTGTTATTTTAGGTCACAATTTTGAGAGTGAAAAGACATCTATGTGCACAAACCAGAATTGTGAATACAATTGTATTCTTGCAAAAATAAACGCACAGTGATACCTCGAGATACGAATGCTTCAAAGAATCATTTGTTTCAAGATACGAAAAACGTGAGGCGGTAGACAACACTGGGAATCACGTGACGTCATTCAACGCACCGCCAAATGTTCTGCCCTCCTATTGGTCAGTTATTGGTGTTTGTGCATAGTATCCTGCTCTCCTATTGGTCGCCCGACGCCTCATGAGGTCTTCCAGGAAGAGCTCTCCCTCTCTTTAGGCACTCTTTTGGTTTAGTGCTAGTGTCTTAAATTCGTGAATATTTTCGTGTTGCTTTTTTGGCAAAGCGTATTTTTATGGCTTTGGCTCTCCTCCGCTGACATTCGTCCTCCTCCGCTATCACCTCGCATCACTTGAAAGGTGAAAACAAGAAAAACATTTTCTAAACTTGAGCAGTTTAAGCTAATATTGTAAAATCAAAATCACTACAATTTAACATTTGGAGACTGTTTCACATTAGGTGTTATTAAAAAGTACTCATACATTTAAAAGATATTATTTGTTAGACATTCAGCATTTATTTATTAAATTGCATTTTTTTATTAAAGGAGATAAGATTAGGATTAAAGGATTATAATAATTTATAAAAAATCTTGCATTGAAACATATTGAACTATGTTTTTTGTTGATTAGTCATTTTCGCTTCTAGCTCAACCTTACTCTGTACGTAAGAGCTGCACAGCTTCTGAACTCAAGAGGATGCTTTTAATCTTACACAAAATCGAAGTTTAGACTCCAAATAAACCTCTTTTAGAAGACTTATATAACCAGCACAAGAGAGGTAGACAGACAGAGTGGTGTCAGTGTTCAAAATGGCGCTCGTTGTTTCCAGCAGCTATCTATGGAGCTGACACCACTCTGTAACTCATCCGCTCATAGTTTTATCTCATTCGAGCTCATATAAACACGATGAAAGCGATTCTGTGCGCAGGGTACGGAGGTTTGGTTAGAAACAGGCAGCTGTTGAACTCTCTATCGACCTCTCTATTTCACCTTTTCAAGAAATCGTACATCTTGATGATTATTCATATTTGATTGGTGGCCCTCTATTGGCCAATGTAACACTGATTCTTTTTTCTCGCTCAAAATAAGTTTTTCTTGGCGAGAATAAAATTAGTTTCACTTTATTCAATTTGCGCGTGTGCGAAATGTTTGCCTCTCTTCGTTTTGGTTTATCTATGCAAAACATAAGTGCAAGGCTGAAAAAGACCTGCTGTTATGCTTCGTTCCATTCAATAGACCTTAAAGCTTTTAATTTGATTGTTTTTTTTTATCTAAAGTAAAATTCTAACAAGTTGGTTCTTTCATAAAAGGTTTTTTGTACCAAAAATGCTTTCGATAAGTTACAAAAAAAACATGGATTTATGAATCACTTTATTTTTTATTAAATCATTTATTTTTATTTGGTGGTATTGTGTTTTCATTTATTGTTTATTTTGAATAGCCAACCTTGCTCTGATTAACTTGAACTGTAAGTGTCCTAAAGGTCAAAGGTCAAGCAGGATCACTGTGCCCATGATGCTTCTTTTATTTCTCTTTAAAATATCCTCATCGCGATTTCTTTCGTTATTTATTGTTTGCGTTTTAAATGAAGGTCATTGTAGTTATATTATTGTTTTTTTGTCTATACGCTCTTTTTATGGCCAACATTACACTTAGCAATAAGCACGGCTGATTAACTTGAACTGTAAGTGTCCTGAAGGTCAAAGGTCAAGTAGGATCACAGTGACCTTGAAGCACTCCAGTAACCGAATCCAAATCCTTCGGGACGCGTCTCCATGTGGACTAATTCAATTTGATTCCTTCAGACAAGATGCCTTTTTTGAGATTGCTCCTGTGATGGATATTTCTGAGTTCATTTTATTGGAAACTCAGCCTCATCTTGAGATGTTTTCACTGCAAAATTATTTTATTTTTTTTCATTTAGTCTATTGAATTGTACTGAAACTGTTCTATCAGTTTAATCCCTATTTATTTAAGCTCTTCAAATTCTGCATTCAACTACTTTGAGTTTTTCTGGAAAAGAAAGTCGGGAATGTTATCTTTTACCAACTTAAAATCTGTTCAGAAGGGAAATTTATTCTATATCTATTAAATCTGCGTTTAATCTATTGTCCTGATAAATGAAGCAAAGCGCTACTGGTTTGAGGGGTGGGTAGGTGTTTACTTTTCACAGTCCAAACATTATAAATAATAACAATAACGAAAGACAAGAACACCTTCTGAATACTAGATTACAGCTGTTTCAATTAAAGGGATGCTAGATTAAACATGCTGAAACATAACATAGCATAACATAAAACTTAAGGAAAATAAACTGGAGGAAATCAAATATATACAATATGTTCTGCTAAAAAGGACGATCTGATGAGGTCCTTTCAGGAAAGCAGCGCGCCGAGTTTCTTTCCATCTCTCCGATTTGAGGGGAACATTAAAAGGCAGGTGTGTGATGAGAGAAATGCAGCTAATAATCCGCGTCATCCTCCGGGTTAATTAGGCGTAATGCTGGTGGGTGGATGGAAACCATCTCCTGAGGGATCTGAGGACGCACGGCTTAGGTTTCATACCGAGGACTCGTGGGACAGGCTCTGGGACCTGAAGCACTGATCGCAGACACTTTATTTATCTTAAAAAAGCAGAAAAGGAATGGAATCACGTACACGCATGTCCTCACTATAGTCTTTTTAACTGCTGTTTAATCAAATACATGGTCCTTTGTTGTGTATGTTAGTGCGCTCTTTGTGGTTGGACGTAGTTAAGGTGCTCGGGATGCTGTAAGGGGGTTGCTATGGTGTTTTGGATGTTTATTGTGTGTTTTTGGTCTCGTATCTGATTGGGCAGTTGCTTAGGCCATGCATTTTTGCCTGATAAAGATGGCCAGTTTAGCTTTACTCCAATGTTTTTTTTTTTGTATTTTATCCCAAAATCTTTTTTGCAAATATCTTGCTAATCCCTGATTTGTTTAAAAAAATCCCCCTAAATTAAGCAACTACATGTACTTTAAAATGTACATTTAGTGTAGATAGTAACAAAGAGCTCACTGAAATGAAGCGTACATTTGGTTCCAGTCTGAGCCAGCAGGGAGCACTGCAGCACCCTCGTTGTGTGTGTAGGAAGTTGTTAAGGGAACGTTAAGCTGCTTTGGGATTCAAATGAGTTCACACATGTTTGTTAAGTGGTTGCCGGTGTCACTTATGCAACAAGTCAGTTTTTATGGGGTTGCTAAGGTTTTTGTTGTTTACATTTGTTTGCTAGTTTTAGCTCAAAGGTTGCTTATACATTTGAGCAGTTGCTAGGGGGTTGGTAAGGTATTTTTTGCTTCTGCGTGAAATGGTCGTTTTTACACTGTTAGTGGGTTTGTCACTTTTGCCTTTAGGCAGTTGCTACGGGTTGCTAAGCTGTTTTGTTTGTGGGTCATAATAGATTGCTTATTATGGCCCTCTGGTTGCCGGGTTCCCTTATAAATTTGGGCAGTTGCTAGGGTGTTGCTAAGGTGTTTTGCAATTCACAGTATGTAACCGGTTTTTGCTAAGTGGTTGCTAGGGTCACGTACGCATTTGGTCTGTTGCTAAGAGGTTGCAAATTTTGCTGTTTACATTATATTGTCAATTTGAGCTCTTTTGTTGATTATACAGCATGGCAGTTGCTAGATTGTTGCTAAGGTGTGTTTTTGGTTCAGATTAGAATAACCTTTAAGGCCCTCTGGTTGCAGTTGCTAGGGTGTCGATTAGGTGTTTTGTTGATTTATAGTAGATTACTCATTTTGGCCCTCTGTTTGAATTTGTCCCTTATACATTTGGGCAGTTGCTAGGGTGTTGCTAAGGTGTTTTGCAATTCACAGTATATAACAGATTTTTACTAAGTGGTTGCTAGGGTCACGTACGCATTTGGTCTGTTACTAAGAGGTTGCAAATTTTGCTGTTTACATTATATTGTCAATTTTAGCACTTTTGTTGATTATACAGTTGGGCAGTTGCTAGATTGTTGCTAAGATGTTTTGCGATTCAGAGTATCTAACTGATTTTTACTGTTGCTAAGGGTGTTACTAATTTTGTGTTTAAATTGGATTGCCAATTTTAGCTTTGTTGTTGATCATACATATGGGTGGTTGCTAAGATGTATTTGGTTCAGAGTAGATTCCCCATTTTAACTCTCTGTTTGAAAACACAAAACTTTTTCACCTGTGTTTAAAGGAAGTCAATGGGAGCAAACATGTTGTATGGCCAGGGATTCAATCGCAGCAAGTGTAGCCGTGATGTTTGCTCTGCGACCCCCTGCAAACATCATCGATCGTACTGAATGTGCTGTGCTGGTATCTGAGCTATAAACGGACTCCTCCCGTGTTGCGTCGTTGGCTCTGATGGGCTCTTAATGTTTTCTGGAGAGCTTTATTTCATTAGTTTGACCTGAAGAGCTTTATTACTCTGGCGCTGGATGGAGACAGTGTGAGGCTCAGATAAACAGAAGCAGCATCCATCATTCAGATACGCCCCGGGTGTAATGGGCTGAAATATGGCTGAGGGTAGAGGGTCGAGCTCTTCAGGGGCCCTTCATGGATCCTGCTGCTAATGAAGGGGAAAAACACGGCTCCTAATTGAAGGGGAGGTCTACATCAAGCCACGTTTAGAAAGGAGATCACTGAGGCCGACAGAGAAAACCATTTGAATTTATTATAGGTGTATTTTTATCTTGTGCGCGTGCGTGTGTGTTTGATTTAAGTATTTATATGAATAAATCTCTTTCGTGTTGATAAGTTTCGAATATCAGGTGTTTCCTTTTTTAAAAGATCTTCTTAAAATAAAAGCAGAGCTACATTCTTACATATCAAATATTGGCCTGAAATTTGTTGCAAAATGTAGCGGTCATTAATGTGCTGAGCCAAGAGATTAGTTTTAAAACTAGCAACACAAAGAAACGATAAAACATGGAAGATAGTAACATTTGTTTTATTCCAAAAACAAAATCAGAATTTAAGCTTTAGCGGATTGTTATCACTCACTGAATAATGAACATTACATTCCAGATTTGCAAAGATGATTATCGCCTCTGTGTGTCGTGAAGAGAGATTTCCAGGTCTATACTGTACGTCTCCGTATGTGAGCTGCAGTATTGAGTGCCTCAGAGTGACACCAGCATCTGCGCTGTTTGTACAGTTGTTAAAATAAGATATTGATCGGTGTGTTGTGTGGTTGGGTTTACAGAGGTGTCTGCTCCGGGCAGCCACACTGAGACTGGACGCACACATGCAAACATCAGAGATCTGAACGCACAAAAGACACTGAGTACAAAATATGAAATATGCACCATTAAGCACACAGAACAGTTATCACTTAAATGGACTAATGCGTGAGTGCCATCCCTAACTGTGTGTTGGGGTTGGGTGATGTCTAATGAGAAACATGGTTGATGGCATCATCTTAATTATTTGAAGCCTGCCCGCTTTGTTTTTACCATCTACCTGACAAGGAAGTGCTTGCACACGCAAACATTAATTTGCCTAAATCATAACATATAGACTTACCGGTCCTTGGAGTGACTTTAGTGAGGCGTGCACACATCCTGAAGTATTTCGTAGTTGATTTTATATTTGGGAAAGTGTTTGAACAGCTGGGAACAAAAGCAGAATAGTGGAGGTCCACACTTATGATGTAACAAATCGTGCCACGCCAAGAACAATATTACTTAGACGCCACCCCTTTTTGAGTGTTTCAGAAGGAAGAGGAAGTCATTCATCAGGTTCCTAGAAGAACAAAGAAGAAGAACAAAAGACTGGTCAATTATTTATTTACTTTGAGTGGTAGGTTTTAAATGAGGGGAAGCCCTCTTTTCTTTAGCACCGAAAAATTTCAGAAGAAATGCATTGGTTCTTATAGCAGTTGCACGTTCAAAGATTCGTATTACCTGACTTTATACTAAAAGATTTATATGCTTTTTATGTACCGCTGTATTTGAATAGAACACGAGCACCAGGAGAGGTGGAGCAGCAGGTCCTGGAAGCAATGTGTGATGTCAAACTAATTAACAAACATTGAATATTATGGTCTACGTTTTATGCAACATGGAGTATATTGCGTATATACATACACCTATTGAATATCGACTAAAAGTAGTCAAATCCAACTGCAGAATTCCAGGAAAACATTATTGCTTTGAAATCTAATCTACAGCAAATTCCAACAGCGTTAATCCTGGCACTATTCGGAACAAGAGTAGCTTCATTGAATGAGAGCTGTGCTGTGCTTGTAATGCATCAGCGATCTGTCACAAACTGTTCACGCTATCAGCTTGACCTTTTCTGAGCGCGAGATGTGACGGAAACACGGATTGCAGGCTGTGCTTCACTGATCAGTACTGTGTGGTAATGGAGTTTCCTCAGGGAAGGGGATCCCGAGTGCTCCGCCTCAACAGCTCTGATCAGCTTCTTTCTTTCATTCAGGAACTCAACTCAGCAATAACTGACTGGAAGTCGCAGCTGTTCGCAGCTCTTCGACTGATTAGCACTTTTTTGGTTCTGTTATATCTGAAATTTGTGGTTGCGCAACACCAGACAAACTCTGATTGAGATATTAGCAGGTATGATACGGCTCATTCACTTGTGTTTAAATCATAGACTGTATTAAACATGGATGTAGTGTCCGTGACATCACTTGTAGGTTTCTGATGATGTAAAAGAACCTCAAGAGTGTACATAGACAAAAATCACAGAGAAGCCAATTCCATCAGATGAAATGAGGTGGAGTGAGTGAACCAAAGGATCACACACAACGACACTAAATAACCACACCCTTAACTAAGCATAACTTAATATGTCTTAAACAAATTCATGAAATGTTCATGAAGATCAAAACTAGCAATCTGAATCAACAAACATAATAGAGCCAAGTGTGGAAACATGTCTTTTCAGCTCCAAAGTTGTTCAGTTTTAACATTGGAGGGAATGAGAAACTGCTCATATCTGGAGTCATCCTCAAGTGGCCGCTCGAGGAACTGCAGTTCAGTTATTTTCTATTGTGTGTTGAGAGTGAGAGCAGGAGATAGCCGCTTGGTTTAGACTGAGGCCCAAAGGTCTATTACTTCACTCCTTCCATCGACTACTTTTCAGTTTTCCACCATGATTTATGTGAAACTTTCCGCTCCAGAAATGTGACGTATTTACTTTTACAATGATGTTGAACTTGCAGTCTGCATTGCAAAAAATCTGATGTGTATCAGATTCAGGAGCTCATATGAAAGTGAGTGTGGCCGGATTTAAAAAAAATTGCAATGGAGCTGTTCAGACTGTCCTGAAAATATCAGATAGAGGTCACATATGGGGTGTAGTCTAAACTGTCATCTAAAAAAATTAATATTGTAGTGTGAAAAAATTTCACCAAAATACCTGAATTTAGCATCCAGACAATTTGGTGGTCAATTTTACACGCTTTTGTGGAATATGCAGATGGCATGTGTTGGCAACAGTTATTTTTTTGTAAGAATTCTTCCTTTAGTGACGTCATCTGAGGGACAAATGTTTTTAGAATGTTATTTGTGGAGACGAAATAAAAAAATCTGACGTTTTTCACTGGTGACAAGGATATTTAACTATGAGTCGAGACATTTTCTCTATTAACATAAACATTTACTACAAATGAAATATTTATTTTCTTTTTCCAATTTGTGGATAGATGTAGAGTTTTTAGTTTCTAATTCTGAACTTTTCTCTTTTGAATGGCAGGTAGGATATTTACTGGTATTATTTGAAACGCCTTTAGCTGTCATTGCATGAAGATAGCTCCGGCTGTAAAGGTTTTGGAGAGACGTTGAAAGGAAAGCGAGCGAGAAAGTCATTATTTGTAATTAAGGGGATGTTTTTGAGGTATAAAGAGAGAAAGTTTGTGCAGGTGTCATGTGCTAGAGCTCGACGGAAGCCCCTCTGAGCGTGTAGGTGGTAGATTTGACATTCAGGAGCAGTTCTACACCTCTCCTGCTGCTTTCAGACCCACACACACTCACACTGAATGAGGCCCTCACACTGATCCCTTCAGTGCTGGACGCTGAGTCTGAAATGTGAAGTTTATTTTAAGAAGGTCTACCATTGGCTTCCTCTGTGTGTGGGGGAGGGGAGGTTTAATATCACAACAGAACTCAAGACTGACATTAAAGCGTCACATCAGTCTCCCGATTCAGCTGGGTGGCCGCACGCAGGGAAAGGGGCGTGGTCAGCTGGGAGTTAGTGGGAGACCAGGGACTTGTTCAAAAGCAGGAGTTATTGCTCTTAAACACTGCTCATCTGCTTAACTGTATCGTTCACTGCTGCAAAGAGAAACCATCCGCCAAATATCCGCTCTTCACCAGACAGAGTCCAAACGTATACTTGTAAACTAGAAGTACTGTTTGATAGACAAATAGAAAAGCAGTATAAAGGTCCAACCTTGAGTCGGGTTCAGACTTAAAATCAAGCTGGCAAATAAAATCAGGCTTGGGTTGAATTGTGAGCTTGTGTCCCACCGTGCTTTTTTTAAAGGGATAATATTATTGGAATATAATAAGAGGTGATATTGATATTCTGGCTCTCCTGAACATGCCAAACGAAATTTTATGATCCAGATTCTTTATATTTGATATAAAAACGCCCAATTTTGGAGCGTCAATGATTCAGGCTGTTTGAGGGGAGTGTTGCTGAAGATGTATTTAGCTTTTTTTTTTTTTTTTTGCACTAAAGGCTTATTGAAATAAAACCACTGTAATATAATTGTGTTCAAAGAGTTAGTGCAGACATTTACCTCCGAACACTTTCCAAATGTTTCAATACTAATAGCCTTTTAAGGCCTGAATGCAGCTGTATACCGGACTATTTGTTGAAGGACAGGACTTTTGCTCAGCTTTTCTGGGTATCCTTGGGATGAGTGGATATAGAACAGTGGTCATTAACAGATGGACCGTGGTCCAGATCCGGACCCAGAAACTGTCCCATACCACCCCGGAACAACAGCTCAAACCCAAGGCTTTGATTAAAAATCTAGTGGGCGCTAATTTAGATTGGTGCAGCTATTGTGTTTTTTATGGTAGTTAAGATACATTTTATGAACTTAAAATAAAACGTTATGAATATTTCCTTGGCTATATCACCCTGAAACTCACCACCGGTTCTTCAGTGAAGCAAAGCAGGTCTGAGCCTGGTTAGGACCTGGATGGGAGACCTCAAGATGTTTCTTATGCCTTTCCTTTATTTCATGTTGTGAAAGTTATTTATTTAAACATTGTTGCTCTAGTTTATTTAATGAAAAACAGTCTTTATTTATTTAATAAATTATATAACAGTAAATATGCCTAAAAAATCTAGGTTTTTTATTTATACTGGATAAAGTTGGTTTGGCGGTCAAGTATTGATTATATGAAGGGCTACTTAATTGTGTATGCTTTTGAATAGTTAGACAGTATAATATTCTCAAGCAATCAATTTATGTAGCTCTTTTTTCAGCAGTTACTTCACAAATTGCTAGTATGGATGAAGATGAGAATTCCTATTGGATAGTTCTATAACGTAGAAACAGAACTACTGTACCATATACTGCTACTTTAGGGATTGTAAAGTTCCTTCCGAAATCAGGAGGTATAATTTTCCCAGTTCAGTCAATAATTTGCATTTGGCAGACTCATTTATCCAAAGTGACACACACTAGGGAAGCGAGGTCCAGTTCTTCTCCTGGTCGCAGACTCCTCACTTGAACTACTACACTATTGCAGTGGTTCCCAGCCTTCCCCAATCCCGCCTTTGTTCGTATACGCAAAATATTTTATTATTGACGTGCTACTAAACGGAGAACCAATGGGTGAAAACACACGCACGCACACACACACACACCCACACACACACACACACATACCGAGAAAACTTGGTGTCTGGGCCTTTGGTTACAAAATAATGTGTAACCGGACCTTCACCTGTTTTTGTTAAATATCCCTAATATAGAATAATAAAATTGGATGCTGTAGATGAAATTAGCTGATTTGTTGTCTTCTGTGTGGTCTCAGGTGCTGAACCTCTTCCTGGCTCTCCTGCTGAGCTCTTTCAGCGCTGACAACCTCTCGGCTCCAGATGAAGACGGTGAGATGAATAACCTTCATATGGCCCTTGCTCGCCTCCAGAGGGGTGCTGTATGGCTTCAGCAGGCCCTGCTTGAGCTGTTTAACAGTGGCTTCAAACGAGCTAATGCGAACGCTAAGCAGAACCGAACAGAGTTGAAGCTCAAGCGCCTGAGTCAGCTGAGCAATGGCATCCAGAGGGGAGGAGGAGAGACCGATGATGATAGCTTCATGACCAATCCCAACCTGAGCATCAGCGTGCCCATCGCCCCAGGAGAGTCTGACCTGGAATCCCCTGAGGATGAAGAGGAGGAAGAGGAGGAGGATGACGAGGAAGAGGAGCCCTGCTCACAGGCACAGGATCAGCTCAATAAACCGGTTAGTTGCACTTTGGTGGTTTTATTTTCTTGTTTGATGAGATGAATGACCTTTCAGGTTTTGATATTTTTTGTTGAGCTGGTTCAGAGGTCTTCTAGCTAGCTATGAGGTTGAAGTTGGTTTTAAGCAACTTTTTAAGCTGATTTAAGTTTGTTTAAGAAATAGTTTAAGTTTGTTCTAACCTGAAAGTTGAAGTTAGTTAAAGCTGGTTGAAGTTGGTCCTAAGCTGGTTTAAATATGGTAAAACTGTTTAAGCTGCTGTAAGTTGATGGAAGCTGATGGAATTTAGTTGCAAGCTCATTTGCAAACTGGTTTATGTTGGGTAAAGATGGCTGAAATGAGTTCTAAGCTGGTTTGCGTTTGGTAAAGATGGCTGAAATGAGTTCTACGCTGGTTTGCGTTTGGTAAAGGAGGCTGAAATTAGTTCTAAGATGGTTTGCGTTTGGTAAAGATGGCTGAAATGAGTTCTAAGCTGGTTTATCTTTGGTAAAGGAGGCTGAAATTAGTTCTAAGATGGTTTGCGTTTGGTAAAGATGGCTGAAATTAGTTCTAAGATGTTTGCGTTTGGTAAAGATGGCTGAAATTAGTTCTAAGATGGTTTGCGTTTGGTAAAGATGGCTGAAATTAGTTCTAAGATGGTTTGCGTTTGGTAAAGATGGCTGAAATGAGTTCTAAGCTGGTTTATCTTTGGTAAAGGAGGCTGAAATTAGTTCTAAGATGGTTTGCGTTTGGTAAAGATGGCTGAAATGAGTTCTAAGATGTTTGCGTTTGGTAAAGATGGCTGAAATGAGTTCTAAGATGGTTTGCGTTTGGTAAAGATGGCTGAAATTAGTTCTAAGATGTTTGCGTTTGGTAAAGATGGCTGAAATGAGTTCTAAGCTGGTTTACGTTTGGTAAAGGAGGCTGAAATTAGTTCTAAGATGGTTTGCGTTTGGTAAAGATGGCTGGAATTAGTTCTAAGATGTTTGCGTTTGGTAAAGATGGCTGAAATGAGTTCTAAGCTGGTTTACGTTTGGTAAAGGAGGCTGAAATTAGTTCTAAGATGGTTTGCGTTTGGTAAAGATGGCTGGAATTAGTTCTAAGATGTTTGCGTTTGGTAAATATGGCTGAAATGAGTTCTAAGCTGGTTTGCGTTTGGTAAAGATGGCTGAAATGAGTTCTAAGATGGTTTGCGTTTGGTAAAGATGGCTGACATTAGTTCTAAGATGTTGGCGTTTGGTAAATATGGCTGAAATGAGTTCTAAGCTGGTTTACGTTTGGTAAAGGAGGCTGAAATTAGTTCTAAGATGGTTTGCGTTTGGTAAAGATGGCTGGAATTAGTTATAAGCTATTTTATGTTTGGTAAAGATGGCTGAAATTAGTTCTAAGCTGGTTTACGTTTAGGAAAGGTGGCTGAAATTAGTTCTAAGATGGTTTGCGTTTGGTAAATATGGCTGAAATTAGTTCTAAGATGGTTTGCCTTTAGTAAAGATGGCGTTTTTTTTTTTTTTTTTTTTTTTTTTAACATCGCGGGTTCGTTGAAAACATCGGTCGTTTATACATTGACCCGCGCATCACTGTAAAGAATAAATGAACCCAGAAATCTGCAATTTAACTTTACAAAAAGTGAGATGCTTTGCTGAGAGCGCATATGTTGAACCACACAGTGCGTGTCTGCAGCTACACCCCTCTACCATTAGCTTTTACACAGAGGTGTTTGCTTTATTATTTCCCTTACCATAAATGCCAGCTGTGCTAAACATCAGACGGGAGTCGATCAGTGCTCTGTGGCGTGAAAGAGATTTATTCTGATACACTGAAGTGTTTTACTGGAGACCCGATCTATAATCTGCGATAAACTCATCATTAAGATCACAGATGACTTATGTGAGGGAGCTTGATCTCGAGCGGATCGTAATGGAGCTTGACTAGCTTCACCAGTTTCTTCAAGGGACTGGCGGCACCCTGTGGTTGACTATACATCACCTTGATGCTCAAAAGTGACTCTTTTTGTTCCCCTGATCGCCTGCTGGACTGTAGCATAGATTGATGTAAGCTCTCGGGCATAAAACCTTTTTCTGGAGTCTACATCTGCTTTGTCCTGTTTTCTGAAAGCCCAAAAACATGTCAAGTTCACATGTTCTCACACATCCACAATCCTCAGCCTGCAGACATATACACCAAGAGAACATTGAGGAACTAATCTGGTCCTCACGCGAGTCAAGTTTCACATCTTTTAGTTAAATAAGAAAGTTATTAGTCTATAATGGAGGATGAGCAAGCGTTGGAGGCCGTTTACTATTTTCACAGGAGTTTAAATGAAGTGATACCGACAGGAAAGGCAGCAGGATGAGAATCAAACCCAGGTGTGAATGCACCTGATGTGTTTGAGTCTCTTTAATCTTCTGCCACCTTCATCTTTTATCTTCTGCTCTTCCTCTTCTTTTATCTTCCACTGCACCTGACTCTCTCTCTCTCTCTCTCTCTCTCTCTCATTCTGCTCTCTCTCTCTCTCTCGTTTTACTCTCTCTCTGTCTCTCTCTTTCTACTCTCTCTCTCTCTCTTTCTACTCTCTCCCCTCTCTCACTCTCTCTCTTTTCTCTCCTCTCTCTCTTCTCTCTCTTTCTATACTCTCTCTCTCTCTTTCTTTCTACTCTCTCTCTCTCTCTCTCTCTCCTCTTTTCTACTCTCTCTCTCTCTCTTCTCTCTCTCTGTCTCTCTCTTTCTTTCTACTCTCTCTCTCTCTCTCTCTTTCTACTTTCTCTCTCTCTCTTTCTACTCTCTCTCTCTCTCTTCTGTCTCTCTCTCTCTCTCTCTTTGCTCTCTCTCTCTCTCTCTCTTTCTTTCTTTCTACTCTCTCTCTCTCTCTCTCTCTTTCTACTCTCTCTTTCTACTCTGTCTCTCTCTCTCTCTTTCTACTCTCTCACTCTCTCTCTCTTCTGTCTCTCTCTCTCTTTTGCTCTCTCTCTCTCTCTCTCTTCTCTTCTCTTCTTTCACACTTACAAAAGAGGTTGTTTATTCATTAATAATGCACAGAGAATTAAGACCTATAACTCTTAAAAGAATTGTGATCTGTGAAGCACGATCTGTTTAGGACTGTATAATCACACGTGTGACAACACGACTGTTTAAATAGTTATATTTAAATAATATCAGTAGGTTATTTCTCTGATAAATGTTTACGAGTCACTTCAGGGCTTTCTTCTTCTCATATCTCCAATCTGCGTGAGCTCCTCCCAACAATTGTCTGTTTGGTCATTCGCAAAGAATTCTGGGTTTTGAGGGCACATGGAGCCTGTGTCGAAGAGGACAATGCCGAAGGGTGCATAGAGGGCGCTAATGAGCACACTTCAGAGCCTAAAAATGACAGGCTGACACCCTGTGGACTCGTGCACTTCGTGGGCACACGCGATTCAAGTCCACGAGTCCACACGAGTCCAGTGCGTTCTGTCACTGATTTTCTGGGTTTCCGTCTTCGAGACCAGGAACTCGTTTCTCATGAAGTTTCTCAGGAACTCTTTTGCAGAACTGCTTAAAATTAAAGTTCTGGTTTGCTGACCTAGCCTTTATTACGCTAGTGTGTTGTTAGTTTATTGATCCCAATCAACCTGTACAAGTACATACAGGAGAACAAATCACTTGCAAGTTAATTTTGGGCTCTGCTCGAGCTGAAAATGACTTGCGAAGCTATTTAACAGGCTTCAATAATACTCAATGCTTGAGAAAAGTTAGACAGTCTAAAAGCAAATCCTCCAGAGCTCATTTCAAACACACATTCTGAACAACGTGATTTACTCGGACACGTTTGCATCTGCTTCTTCAGAAAGAGGTCAAAATGCCTCATTAGAGCCCAAATTTAAGATGGAAACAGGAAACATATGTCAACATGTGAGCGTTTATCCTCGGGTTGAGTTTGAGCAGCTGATGTTTCCTCCGAGTCCCCGCTGACGCCTGCTCTGAACACGCTGTCCAGCTCGTTTGAGTAAAGAGGTGTTCCAAGAGCCCCCTCTCTGACCAAACTGAACCATAAGATGTTATCTGATCTTTTAGATTGATTAGTCATTGTTCTTTGAGGTTGTACCCTTTGTTTGATTGAGCACGTTATGTTTGTACACGTTTCTGAAACAGGTAAAACACTTCAACTTAGAGCAGTGGTTCTCAAATAGCCCCCGTCAAGGGGGGCGCGTTTGACCTCGGGGAACATGCTTTTTTATTTTTTTTTTATTTTTTATTTTTTTTACTGTGCAATACCACTCCACTACATTAGGGGGCAGAAAATAAACACTGACTTAGAACAGCTTTGATTGTAGAAAACAGCCCTGAGTGTCCGAGTGATGGGTTGACAGATAGAGAAATTACAAAAAGAAAATGTTGATCATTTTTTGTCAATTGTTTATGTACATTTTTAGTTTAAGAATTTGACAGTTATTTTTATGGATAAGTTGCAATATACTTAAAATTACAATATGTAAAAAAAAATAAAGCAACATGTTTATTTAATGGATGTGATTGGTAAATTAATCCTAAAAAAATGCACTTTGTTTTTGTACTCCCTTTTGCTGAAACTCTTCCGCTGAGTTTTAAAGAATTTTATTACATTTCTGAGCGTAAACCATGAAGACATAGAGTCTGAGAGACTATAACAGCAGTTCTATTCTACTCTATTCTATTCTATTCTATGACATTCTTTTTTTCCCTTATTTCATTCTGTTACTTCTGTTTCATTCAATTCTATTCTATTCTATTCTGTGACCTTCCATTTTATTAGATTACAAGTTATTCTACTCTTCTGTTTCTGTAGCATTCCATTCTATTGCATTATGTTCAATTCTATCTTTTCCCTTAAATTGCATTGCCTTCTAATTCTAATTGAGTTCTAATTCGTTCCATTCTATTGTTTTGTATCACATTCTGTTCCAAACCATTCTATTATTTTCTGTTAGATTAAATTCTATTCCCTTCCATTTGGAGAAAATTATCAATTTCTGATTCTGAAAGTTTAACATCCAGCCAGAAACTAATGTTTTCCGACATCATTTTTATAATGTCTCGAACAAGCACTTCATTAAATGAGAAAAATGTCGATATCAGAATCTAATCAGGATCACTTTCCTGATTCAGAAGCGCTGAAATTCACATTGTAACTCTAAGAAGTTTCAAAAGAGAGAATTGGTGATCAAACGCACAAATTATTTTCAGAACAAATCCATTGAAAATATTATTCCATTCCATTTTTGGGTATCTGCATTGAGACCAAATCAATCCTGCGTTCTGAGATGCAGAGAATCAAGAGCCAATTCCAGAAAGAATCGATTCTGCTGATCTGTAGTTTCCTGAAAGAAGGAATTCAGAGAGTTACCAAGAATCCACTTTGAGAATGCTGCACTTCTAAGTTTTGGACAAAAATTTTCCACAAGCTGCTGTAGGATTACAAATTTAGTAACTATGATTTTATAGCATAACTATTATATATTACAATCACTTTTTATCACTAGTGCATTGATGTAGAACATTTGGTGATGCGCCTCACTGAGATCATGCTCCTTAAGGTCTGAGAACATCTTGAGGAGTATCTTCTCGTGCTTCTTAAGCTGAACCATTGTTGACTTCATGAACATCTGAGGCTGGGCTTCTCCTCGAGGTGCTTCCTAACAGTCTTAAACCCCAACGTAACATCGCTTCGTTAGATTTTCTGCAAGACTGCAGCGTTCAACATTAAACCTTGTGATGCCCCAAAGATCTCCTGGTCTTCAACCGTGAGTTTCCTACACTGCGCTTTCCATTGGATGAAGAATAATACGTATTTTTCAGCGTGGTTCTCCAGGCTGAGAGCTGATCAGGCTTCCTGACTCGAGCGCTGAGGTCTCTCTGAGGGTATTAAGCGCTCTCTTTGTATCATGTTGCACGTTCTGTATCTCTCTCAGCACCGGCAATGAAAACGGAGAGCTGACGTAGCGCAATAATCACCAAAAACCCGAAGCAGCCGATGAGTGCAGTCTCTTTGAGCGATGCTAAGTGTTCCTCCTCGAGCTTCTGCAGGGTCGGCCATTGGGAGTTGATAGAATTGAGGGTAGATTAGATTCAGGCTCATGGATCAGGTTTCTGCTCTCCTGCTCTGAGCGTGGAAGTGTCCGGGCTTCCCTGTAAGCTCCTCCACCCCGAGGAGAACACGCAGATCATCTTGCATTTCAAACATGGAGATGCATTAAGATATAGTTTTTCACTTAGCATCGAAGAGGTTTTTGGTCATAGTTGAAAAGTTTATTTAGATCACAACAACACTTACGTTTTACGTGGAAATCTGTGATCTCCTTAAACATGAATCATGGATAATAGGTTTAAATGTAGGTTTATTATTGAATATAATATAAGTCTTGTACTGATGAATCTCAAAATCCTGAATTTGTCAAACCAGCTGCCGATCAATAGTTTTTTTTGTGACTCCACCTGCTGGTCACATTACCACGCGTCTTGTTTGCTTTGGAAACTGTTAGTGTTGAAATATTGTGTAGTGTACAGTTTGAAGTGTGTGTTAACTTTTAAAAGTTTAACTGCAAAATGCAAAATGTTGCTGCAATAAAAAATAAATAGATATTTATTGAATGTTTAATTTACTGCTCCTTTTTTGCTTTTTTATTTTTTCAGAAACTGCTGCCAAACTAAAAGTTTTTTTCTGTAAAAATGTATACATTATTTAAATTCAGTAAATACATTTAAGAGGTTACAATTCCCAAAATCTTGGTTATGAATTTAAATTGTATATTTATGTAAAGTTTGTCTGCATAAATAATAAGTAAATAAAATATTTCAGATATTGAATGGAACGATAATAAACACACATCCAGGGGCCTCTACCATAAACTCAGAATTATCATGTTAGCGTGTTATGGTTGTATTACAATATAAATTAAATGCTTATTTCTCTACAAATGTATGTTTAAATATAAAAGGTGTAAATAATAGTTTTTTTTTTTTTGGAGATCTAACCTCAACGCAAAAAGATCGTAGCAGCAGATAAAAATTAACATCTGGAGCAGGTTAGCGCTATCACACACCGTCATCGCTACAGCGAGAGCGTGACTTCTCTGTGTCACGTGTTGTACGTGTGAAGAAGCTCGTAAATGTAAGATAATCTTTTAGCAGATAATCTGTATCTTTCATGCAAATACGTACCAGGAAAAGCTCAGGGATTTTGTCCTCGTTGCGAATGAAGTGCGCGTTTAACAATTTGCACACAAATATGTGCAGGATTGGGAAGAAAATGTGGCATTAATGTTACAAACGCTACTATTATGTCACTTAAAAGTTCCTTTTATAACCTCTGATTGGACAAACGTAGCCTGCTCTGGAGCAGCTGAGCCGTGTGGTGTAAGTAACCAGGTGACAAAGACTGGTTAAATCCTAGATCCTTTCATGGAACCCAAAACCCAGGATTGGTGCAAACTAATCCTAAACTTAGTTGCTAACCAGTTAACCCAGCTTCATGGTCTAGTCTTGGTTCATAAGCAGTCTTGATGTACATGCTTTGCTCTGATTGGCTGCTGTTATTTTCCAGAGGGATGACTCCAGCCTATCAGAAGGCAGCACTATTGACCTGAGGAAGCCAGGAGAAGAGGAGGATGAGCGCTCAGAGTCAGCCGAGGAGGCCAGGGACCCTGACAACTGCCTCCCTGATGGTAAGAGCATCACTCAAACTACCTCAAAAACATGCTGTGCTAAGATATCATCATCATCATCATCATCATCTTTGTATGAAGCAAGTATTTTTTTAACCCTGACCGTGCACGTTATCCACTATTACGATGGCAAAAACTTCCAAAACATCGCTTTAAGCGCTCAGTTTTCTCAACAAAACAAAAGCTTATTTTGTTTTATTTTACATTTTTGTATGAAATCTGAATTGAACTTAGTTTTAAAACAAGTTTTAATGATCCTATGAGCTTTTAAATTGAATTATAAACACATTTTTAAAACTGTGATAGCCATGAAATGGCCATGTTGCCGTCAGGGCTTTAAAAAGAAAAGAAAGAAAGAAAGAAAGAAATCTGGATGGTTTGTTTTCTTCACAAATAATTACGACTGCTGTCCGTTTTTTGGGTGAAGTAAATGTTCTACATGTGAAACTACATCTCCCAGAATGCACTGTTAACAGATGTAAAAACCGAGATGAATGCAGAATAATCAAAATTCTAAAGTTTTGTTGTAAAGTTTTTACTAGTGAATTTTTATGTGGAACCTTCTTTAAAAATGTTATAATTTTTTTTCCCCGTTTCACTGTAAGTTTGTTCTATTCATGCCTGATATTTCAGAAATGTGATTCATTTTTTACAGTGTAGACTTGCTACTATCAGGAGATGCTGCCATTGTGCGTTGTATCTTTGGTGTTGGTTTGCTCTCTGTTCGGCCCGCGAGTGAGTGAAGGTGATTGGATATAAAACATTAAGCAATGATCTGACATTTAGCCGCTCGCTGAGGCATTAAAGTGAAGATCCTGCGTCAGCACAGATTGAACCCCGCCGTCAGAGAGCAAATGAGCCTCGATAATGTGATGATGAGTGAGCGACTGAGTCTCCAGCGCTCAGTTTCACCAGTGGCTTCCTCTCCGTCCTCCTCGAAGCTCGCAGCGGCGCGGAGATATTGGACACGCTGCTTTTCCAAACATCATCTTTCAGAAAAAAAAACCCATTGTGGTATCTCAAAATAATAGAATAAATCACTTCAGATCGATCTGCTAGTTTCCCAGCTCTACGACCAACTATGATCAGTTTGTGTGATGTGTTTATTTAGTTTTAGAAAGGTTATAATTTAAAATGCTTCTTGGTGCATTGTTATATTATTATTTGATGTGATTATATTTATCAAGCGTTATCTTCCAGATTTATCCTGTCATTTGCTTCTACAAAAATAGAAAATCAACGTATTAAAAATGTATGTATAAATATGTATAGTGAACAGAATGAAACTTGTCAGTGATCATTTGGAGCGATGGAAGCTGCGGTGGCTCGAGGTGCGGCTGAATTTAATTTCTGTGGAAATATGGGGTTGTTTAGCAGCAGTATCGTTTGTGTACTCGTAAATCGTTTTGCAAATCTTTGTCCCAACCTTCTGATGAATCTCTAGATTTACTCGATTGTTTCTTTCAGTGATTATTAGTTTCAATAATAGTTTATTTAATATGTGCTTCACATGGCGTCCTTTATTTAGGTCTATTAGAATGGTCCGTATCAAGAAATTAGAATAAATTTTCTTAAACCTGTCGTAGTGGTGTGAATCTGTGTGAACATTGATGTAAGCCATTTCTATTATGATTTTTAATTAAACTTTTTGTGCTTATTTTCTATCATTTTAGGTTTTAATTGTTTTTAAATAATATATATAAATATATATATATATATATATATATATATATATATATATATATATATATATATATATATATATATATATATATATATATATAAAGATGGTCGTGCTCAAATATGACATCGTATAAATAAAGTATTTTTCACAGAAGTTCACGCTAAATTTTGAAAAAGGTACAAAAATAAATTATGATTAGGAAAGTTACAAACTAACGGAGAAAAGGAATAATAATGAGACCAGGCTCATAATAACAAACCATAATTTCAAATAAATCCATAAAATGAAAATGAGGGAAGGATAAAAATTGTAAAAATTATAAGCTTATTAAAAATAAAACTTACTTAACTGAAACATTTCCAAAATACTGAAGCTCTTCACAGACCACAGAAACATACTGGAAAAGAACACATGCAGCTCACAAAAGATGCAAACTAGCATTTAACGTTGTTAAAAATAAAATGTTAATGACAAATACAACAAAATACTGAGTGATGCAAAAAAATAGCACAACTTTTAATATCGAGAACTCTTCAAAGAAGAGAAGGAGAGCTGCACTCTTTCTCTCGTCTACTTAAGGACGCTCTGAAGTCTCTTTTGGTTGACAAAAAACCTAAAGTGCTCTTCACATTGATTAATTAGCCGGGGTCCGTCATGTTTCGTTGATTAAATACAGATCGTCAAAGTTGGGGTATTCTTTTAGAGTCACCCTGTATTCTGAGGATCTCCGAGGGGAGTGAGGAGCTGTTGTCAGAGGAGAGTTTACAGGAAGCACCCTCAAAGATCCACCAATCAGAAGGTCCAGATCCTCAACGAGCGTTCTATCAGCTTCCCCACTCAAACACATCCACGCACAGCTTAAACAGCGGCCGCAGATAAACAGAGAGACTGTTTATCACGAGTCCTGTAGCAAAGTTGTTAAAGAAAAAGCTATTCAAACCGGTAATAAATGAGTATTTTGCTTTTTTATCTCTATGTTTTTAGTTGTGAGTGATGATAACCAATAACTTTGAGATTGACGAACACAGTCATGAAGCGAGACACTTATTTACAGATTGAAATAATTTTTTTAAATCAAACCGCAAACTTGCAGATCAAGACGGAGCTTTGTAGTTCGAGTTACTCCTGTAGTAGTCCCGGACACCAGTCGGCTCACGTGTTCTGTCTCGAAACAGTGCTAAAGGATTTTTAATAATTCACATAAATTCCTATATCTTACTCCATAGTTGATTTAAAAAGGTTTTATCTTCACGATTATTCTTGGTCACAGCCAAATAAATTAGCATGTTAATTATTAATGATAATATTAAGTTTTAACCCACTCGATGACCTTTAATTTTACTCAAACTTGATGTTAATATTCTTATTAAACCTTAAAAGTGTTTCAGTAAAAGAAGAATGACCGAAAAAGTTTCAAACATTTATTATCATTGATGTGTATAAACAATGCATTAGATTATACATCCTATGAAATATGAACCAAGAATAAGGAGTTGTTGTCTCCACTTAATTTGGAATTGATCATTCTAAAAATGGCATTACATTTCAACTTTCAACAAGTTTACTACATGATAAGGGAGCTCTAGAGCTCTCCCTTCAGGGGCCGATTTCAGAGACAAAAAGGTCCAGGGTTCGAGTCTGCTCTCTGCCTTTGAGAGCTTCTTCAGAGCAGGCTCCTCCCAGAGAGGAATGCAAATCAGGAGAGCATTAGCCGAAGCTGTTGAGAGAGTTAAAGTTTCTAGTTTGAGATCTACAATCATTGCACTAAACCCTGTAATATATTTCAAACAATAATAAACATAAACTTGTTATCCAAACATTCTTGTATAAACATGTTTAAACCAGCGAGAGATGTGGGGGGCTGTAGGCCCCGTGATGCTGGAGATAAGGGGTTAGGAGAAGCACCCTATTGTTTTATTATGCTAAAATCAACACCCCAGACCCAGACGAATCCAGCCTTACACTCCAATCTCAAGAAAAGCATTGTAATAATGTTGCTGCATGAATAACCTCATATGAAAGTGTTTTTTTATATATATATATATGTATATAATTTTTTTTTTTTTTTTTTGCTGTCCGTCTCCCCTTCTCTGAGCGACTGGATGATTTATGGAGCGTTTCCTCTGATGATTCTGCCCTCCTGATGAAGGGGGGAGTGTGGTGGGGCTGAACTCAGCCACTCTGCAGTTTTTGTGGCGGGTCAGAAGACCGTGTCACGCTGAAAGCACACGAGTGCAGTTTGCAGAAAACCGCTTCAAGTGTTTGTTTTATTAACATTGATTTAATGCTCTTTTTTCCTGGAATGCTAGTGAATCTTATCACTGAAAGTGCACACTGAGCTCTATTAGATTTTTGATGTGTGGTTTGATAAGTTTAGCAGGTTTTAGAACAAAAGTCATGCATTAAAGTACGAGTGATTGAGTTACTGCGTGTGTCAAAGTGACTCGTGCGGGTTAATACAGAGGCAAACTTTGCTTTTACTCTCCATTAGATTCTTTTGAGTCCTTCCAAACCATCCCACGGCCTCACGCCGCATGATGCATGTAAACGGTTAGGACAGTAAAACTAAAACGGCTTGTTGGAGTCAGCTTCTTTAATGCCAAGCTTCTCTCCGCGATCTTTAACTGTAAAACCCTTGATGTACGTTATTCGCTCTCATAATGCACACGTTGAAATTACATTAGGTGCAGAGGCGGATAAATAAAGTGGATGATAAAGTCACCGATCACTGCTGATCGTTTGAAGGGTCTTGACTGTCTGAGAGCAGCAGCGTCTCTCCAAATTGAGTTTGGAGGAGTCTGTTAGCATTAGGATGTTATTAGCGTTCCAGACAGGAAGTGGATTTCCAGGAGCTCAGACGCCGATAATGGAGGCACGCAATGAAAACACCTCAGATGAAGATCGGATGCCGTGTTTACTAAGAAGTAATACATTGATATCCAAGAATTTCACGTATAAGAGTGCCTAGAATGTCTTCGAAACATGAACCAGTGCCAGAAAGCAGGACACAGGGTTCCTGGCATTACTTTTTTAAATACTTTCAATGTGGAATGAAGCGTTCTTCGTTTCTGTCAGTTTATGATTTTCCTATTTCTTAAAGCTGCTTCTTTTAAATCATTGTTAATAAATGTGTACTTCATGTTCCCCCCACCACCACCCCGCTGCTGGGTTTTACTTGTTGATACACAGACAATCCACCCATTTCTGGTTAGTAAAAAAACACTTTTGGTCCTGAACCTTCAAAAACACCCTCTTTTTATTGTTTATCGACGCTTTTCTGATATGGTTCCCTTCCGGGTCAGTCCTGGAATGCAGAGCTCGTATGTCTTGAAATTATGAAGCCAAATGTGTAAAGTTTGTTAGACCCTCCCCCAGAAACAAGACATGTTTAGCTGTGCATTCATCATTGCTGAAATGTAATGAACTTTTTTTGCAAAGTTTTATGACAAAAACCCAGTTACAGGATATTTGATGATATGGGTTAAAATTAATTTCACGGTATTTTCCGCTGTCCTGACTGTATTGGTATTATATCGCGATATATGACGGGAAAAATTGGACATCATATTTTAGTAGACTGTTACGACCCCAAAATGGTGGTGGTGTCTAGGGTCGGGGTGTAACAAAAAGGTGGAGGAACAGAAATGAAAACGGGAACAACAGGACACAAACAATAACTTGACAAATCAAATGTGCTTTAATTAACAGAACTGGTGTTACCAATGGTAAAATAAATCAAATACAAATACACACACTCCAGGGGCAGAGACTAAGGGACGCCAGGTAAAACAAAACAAACTAACTAGAAAGTGCAGACAATTCTAAGCTAACTAAATAACATACACAAAGCTAGAACTAATCTACCCTAACTAGGAAGTTACACAATAAACAAACCTGGCGCACACCGCTAAACTAGTGTGTATAACAGAAACAATCCTACGTGCAGAATGTATGTCACGTGACATGCTAAGCTGTCTCTGAGACCCTGGAAGTCAGAAGACAACGAACGTGACACACCGGGTAGGTAACAGAAGTGAACTCAAATGACAACATAAACAAAAGCAAACACAGGGAGCAAGGACAAACAAAACGGGCGGCAACCGAGTGGAGCCACTCTCTCCACGCCGCGTGAGCTAAGGACTCCGCAGAGCCCTCGCTTTCCCATCAATGGCAACATATGGAAGGAAACAAAAAGGGAGCACAAACGAACAAAACAGGCGGCAACCGAGTGGAGCCACTCTCTCCACGCCGCATGAGTCAAGGACTCCGTACTAGAGCCCTCGCTGCTGAACAGGTGTCGGCGCGTTCCTTTTCAACTCCAGCTGCCGCCGCTGATTCGCAAACGAGCCGAAGTGGTCCGCCTCCTCACTGGTGATCGGCGTCCCAACTGGCGAATCAGGGGACAGCTGGAGTCACCTGCAGGAATAAGCAAAAGCGCGCATGGGCGCGCGCACAAGCAGGCGACAGAAAATAAAAGGGAAACGCTGCAAAACGGCCAGGGCCGTAACACTCCCCCCCTTAAAAATCAACCTTCCAAATTAAACATCCTATTGGAAGGTTGAACTAAAAAAGACAGAACTTAATGTGCTTAAAAGGTGTCCAAATGAATATAAACTCCACAAGAATAAACAAATGAACACATACACACAAATAGACTTACACAGTGGTGCTAAGACCGCAATACAAAGTACTTCCCATCAATGGCAAGCACGCTAGTCTTTACCAGAAGCACCACAACACAAAACAATGGTGCTAGGACCTTCACCAAATGTGCTCAACGAAACCTCATTACAAAGGTTAGCACATAGGCCCTGAACGAAGCACCAATTAACTGATCATCAAGGGAAAAAATAACTAAACACAAGTGAACCAAAAAGATGCTAGGACCTCAAACGAATGTGCTTCAGCAAAACCTCACTGAGGCTAGCACATAGGTCCTGAACAAAGCACCATAAATAATTGGTCCACACACAAAAAAACGAAGTGCTCAAACTAAATGAATGTCTGCTGAAAACATAGTGGCAATTCTCTCCCACACTACAAGTCAGGAGCTGACAACAAATGAAATGCCACAAACAAAGCAGACAAGCTCCCAAAACACAAAATAAAGCACACTGGGCCCAAAATTGCTCCACACAGACAAAACTGTACTCCACCAATTTTGGGAATCATGAAGATCTCCCGGACAAGCCCCCACTTTGTTACGACCCCAAAATGGTGGTGGTGTCTAGGGTCGGGGTGTAACAAAAAGGTGGAGGAACAGAAATGAAAACGGGAACAACAGGACACAAACAATAACTTGACAAATCAAATGTGCTTTAATTAACAGAACTGGTGTTACCAATGGTAAAATAAATCAAATACAAATACACACACTCCAGGGGCAGAGACTAAGGGACGCCAGGTAAAACAAAACATAAACTAACTAGAAAGTGCAGACAATTCTAAGCTAACTAAATAACACACAAAGCTAGAACTAATCTACACTAACTAGAAAGTTATACAATAAACAAACCTGGCGCACACCGCTAAACTAGTGTGTATAACAGAAACAATCCTACGTGCAGAATGTATGTCACGTGACATTCTAAGCTGTCTCTGAGACCCTGGAAGTCAGAAGACAACGAACGTGACACACCGGGTAGGTAACAGAAGTGAACTCAAATGACAACATAAACAAAAGCAAACACAGGGAGCAAGGACAAACAAAACGGGCGGCAACCGAGTGGAGCCACTCTCTCCACGCCGCGTGAGCTAAGGACTCCGCAGAGCCCTCGCTTTCCCATCAATGGCAACATATGGAAGGAAACAAAAAGGGAGCACAAACGAACAAAACGGGCGGCAACCGAGTGGAGCCACTCTCTCCACGCCGCATGAGTCAAGGACTCCGTACTAGAGCCCTCGCTGCTGAACAGGTGTCGGCGCGTTCCTTTTCAACTCCAGCTGCCGCCGCTGATTCGCAAACGAGCCGAAGTGGTCCGCCTCCTCACTGGTGATCGGCGTCCCAACTGGCGAATCAGGGGACAGCTGGAGTCACCTGCAGGAATAAGCAAAAGCGCGCACGGGCGCGCGCACAAGCAGGCGACAGAAAATAAAAGGGAAACGCTGCAAAACGGCCAGGGCCGTAACATAGACCTTAATAACATTAGAGACAAAATATTACCTTATTTAACGTGAGCGATTATACAGAGAACTTTTTAAATATGATCAATATTTGTGATAATTTCCTCCAGGTTTCTTGCTGTCGGTTCACCTCAAACTGCACTCGGAGTTTAAATCTGAGGAGTTTTCCTGTAGATTAGTTGTTAAGCTGCTCCTCAAGCCTGAGAGAATATCTTCATGAGGAACCCTCAGGAGGAGTTTATTCTTAACTGCAGATGTGACCGTTTAACACTTTCACCGTCCTGTTATAAACAAGTTTCCCTCCTGCGGTTTTTACTCACTACTCATTACTCACTCAGGCTGTTTTATACTTCATTTCTCGCTCTCTCAGTTTGCTGGAACTGAAGCTGAACACTTTCAATACAGACTGAACGTCTTAATTTACACATTTTCCATGAGATCAAATCCATGCCATAAATCAAGAGTGTATTTTTTTAATAATAGCGTGCGATATTAAGATTCGCATAAGCAGAAATAGATCCGTGCATGCAAAAAAACAAACTACAAGCTATTTTGCTTTGAGCAAAACACTTTGTCGCGAGCGAGGGGAGGGGCTAACGTTCCCGCCCCATAATTCGTCTCTCTCAAATCTCCCTTTCTCGCACGCTCTCAATCTTAACCTGCGCGCGACTCATTCCTGCACTCGCGTGAATTCGATTTTTGTCCAAGATGGGGTGGGACCCTCATTCCTCGGAAGACAGCTGTGATTGGATGCCTGTCTGTCAGTCAATTCTGTTACTTTAACGCTCAGAATCAAATCTCTTCCAACGAAGACATTAACCTAGTAATAAAAATTACTAAAAACAACAACGACAAGCCAAATAGATTTACAAATATTATGACAAAAAAATAAGAACGATAACTACACTAACAACATAAATAATGAGAGAGACAGAGAGAGAGAGAAAGAGACAGACACATACAGAGACAGAGAGAGAGAGAGAGAAAGAAAGAAAGAAAGAAGATAGAGAGAGAAAGAGATGACTGAGGGGACGTCTCAGGCAGCCATTCTCACAGCTCGTCAAGTGTTGCTAATTTAGCGACTTTGTTGCTGGATTTAGCAACTCTTAAGACCGTCTAGCGACTTTTTGTTATAATCCAGCGAATAATGACATCTAGCAACATTTTCTGCTGTTCCTTTGGACTTTTAGCAACTTTGTTTGTTCTGGATGACTGGATTTCCGACGGAGCAGAAGCTGACGCAATCTCTGCAGCTAGCTTCCCCATCTCCTCGCGTCTCATCAGCTCCTGCATCTCCTCATCAAACATCAAATAAATTGAGCGTGTGCAAGCAAAACATCAAACTGAATTCATGACATTTATGAACGTGACGGTATCCACGGTATTGCAAAATCCATATTATGTCACAAAACAAAACCGCTCTTCACTTTCACACCGGTGTAGCGCCCAGCCCTGATCCAAGGGCAAATACAAGTCTTCAAAGTTCTACTTATACTTCCAAAACATCAGCATGAGATTGTTTGTGTTGTAAACAGCTTCATTAAGAGCTTCTCAATAAATGATTTGATTAACAAGTGGCTGGCACACGAACTCACCAATTTAAAGTAATAAAGAATGGCGAGTCAATGACGGAAAAACTTTTCTTATTTAAGTTCTCGCCCAGAGCACAGCAAGAGACAGAAGACTCACAAGCCATGGTTGTGTGTTTTTAAATGTGTACGTTTAAGTAAATATATTGTGCAATCGCATGAACCCTTATTCAGGCCGAGAACAAAATGTTTTTATTTGTAAATGGTGAAAAAAGATCATCTAAAGGTAATCCCTGCCGTTACTAGATGTTTCTTTATGTAAACCATGTTAAATGTAACGTTGGGAAGCTGTCGTGATGTTGCTCCAGCGGTGCAAGGCTTCGAGAGGTCCGAGAGTTTGTGTTTGCTTGAAGAACGAGAAGAACATTGCTCCAGAGTTTGTCCTGCAGGGCTGCGCCCTTGAGCATTTAGATGCAACCCTGCTGTAGTTCACATACAGAGAAGCTACGAGGATTTTTATTAGTATGATCAGGTGTGTTTGATGATGGTCCTCCAGGACCGACTTCGCAGACTTTGAAACGTGATGAGTTGAGCCATCTTTCTTTGTTGTGCCCACCCCACAGTGTGCGTGCGTCATTTCCAGTGCTGTGAGATCAACACGACGGAGGGTTTGGGTCGAACCTGGTGGAGACTGAGGAAAACCTGCTATCAGATCGTGGAGCACAGCTGGTTCGAGACCTTCATCATCTTCATGATCCTTCTCAGCTCCGGAGCTCTGGTGAGAGACTTGGGACTAGCACTTTCCAATTCAGTGCTTGTTAGAAAATAAATAATTATTTTATATTTGAGTCTCAGGTTCAATACCAGATGTTATATTGATTCAGTTTTAAGATCAATATCCATTTCAGTTTCAAGAACAGCTTCCAAGTGTTTTTTTTTCATTTCTAGTGTAATTTAGATGTAAATTTTTAAATTTATAATATGTATATAAAATAATGCTATAATACTGGTTTTGGTGTCTATAGATTAAGATGGAGAGCGTCATTTTAAAGTGATTTATTGATCTGTGACTGAAATGATAGTGACATTTCAGCAATGACTGGGTTTTTTTTATTTTTTTTTTTTATATATATATATTTTTTACAACTTAGTACAACATCCAGTGCTGCTGGAGCAAGAGCATCTGACAATATATAATGATAAAAATTAAAAAAAAAAAAAAATATATATATATATATATATATATATATATAAATTTAAAAAAAAAATTGAGCTTGATTATGGCAGTCCTCTTTTGGGTCAATTCATCAATAGTCAACTAGAACAGGTTTATTGGACTGATGTTTTCATTAGCCGGGGAAACATCTGCAGGAAAGTACGCGGTCACACAAGCGCGCTAACCCAGCGAACGAGGCAAAAACACCGGTCCTCTCGTCGAAATAAAATCTAAAGCGTGGATCATTTTGAAAACAAGGCCTTAATAAAAGTTGTCTCCAAACTGTGCAGTACGCATTAAAGCACTAAAGATAAAGCATTAAGCAAAACAGATAAACAGATATTGAAACTTTATTAAAATAACAACATATCAACATTTTTCGATTCAAACAGGTAAAATACCAGCAATGAACACATTTGTTTCCTTCGCGAGGCGCCCGCAGAGATACCACACCGATACATTCAGCTGTGTGCTTCGTATCGTAGCAAAGTCCTAATAAAGCATGCTGATTTTGCATTTTGAGCGACCAGCATTCATACATAAGGCGCACTGGATTATAAGATGCATTGATGCTTTGTGAGAAAACGAAAGGATTTTAAATGCGTCGTATGGTGCAGAAAATACAGTAATAACCATATGTCGACTATTGACTATTACACAAATCAGTCACAAATTGCTCTTCGTAATGCGGAATTTGATAGGACGAGAATGTTAAAAAAAAAGGCCAATGACAAAATAAAGTAGCAACTTCAGGGTGAAGAAAATATCGCCCAGCAAATGTACCACTGCAGCACTAAAAACGTACTCAATTATCAGCAAAAGAATACATTTTTTGAAGTACTCACTAAACTCACATTTCTGGAAAAAAAATAGAGAAAAAACACCACTGCTAATGGGTCACTGAAGATTTGTCCTTTTTCAAAAATTTGTTCACGAATGACAGATCACTAGAGTTCTCACCATTCATCTACAAACATTTCATGAGGACAAGCTTCAGAACCAACATCCATTACATTTAATGATCTAACCTATGCATTTTGGGTGTCACGGTGGTGCAGTGGGTAGCACGGTCGTCTCACAGCAAGAAGGTTGCTGGTTCGAGGCTGGGTCAGTTGGCGTCTCTGTGTGGAGTTTGAACGATTGTTCATAATGTTTGAGTGTGAATGAGTGTGTGAATGTTTCCCAGCGATGGGTTGTGGTGGGAAGAGCATCCGCCGCGTAAAACATATGCCAGAAGAGTTGGCGGTTCATTCCGCTGTGGCGACCCCGAAAGGGAAGAGAGCCGACAAGATAATGGATGGATGGACCTATGCATTCTCACAGTTTTCTCAAAAGACTTCAGACTTTATCTTTAATTTAGCCTTAAAATGCACAAAATGGTGTTCGCATACAAACACACGGGGCTCTATTAGGATGTAATTAGGTCCGCCTGCATCTCGTTGGCTGTGATTGTCTGGTCCTTTTTACTCCTGAACAAAATAAGAGTGTGAAAGCCCTTCAGTAAAACACATCTTTTACGAAATCAATCCCAGTAGCCAGAAAGGTCTGTGGTGGTTTTGTAAGGGGTTACTGTTCGTGAAGGTGAGAACGACCTCTATAGACTCCTGTCCGCTCCTGAATCTGGAACTTCTTGTAGATTGCCCTTTGAACTTTGTTTGCCGTTCCATGTGATTGTTCCAAACCGGAGGCTCTGCGCTCAGAGACACGGATGCGGGTGTGTGATAACTGTGTGTTGTATGGCGGCTCAGCGCAGCGAGTGTTTGTGAGGTGTCAGACTCGGATGCACACACACAGACGCTAATCTGGATCAACATGTGCCACAGTGTGTTAGAGCGGAGAGATCAGCGCCGCGCATCCCCGAGAACAGAGCGCATGCAAGATCTCAGAGAGGAGAAACTTATACAATCACTCAGATGCTCAGCTCTAAATCAACATCCACAGTTTATTCTCCAGCGCTGCGAGGGTTTGATGAGGATTGTGTTAGAGACACGCAATACAGGACACTTTTCTCTAATAATAATCAAGTCTTTATTTTTTATGCACTTAAAAACTATTTGACAGATCAAACAGCGTTGGAAGAACCTAAAACAAACAGTTAACTTATTGAGAGTTTTTTGTGACTGATACAGTAGTGATGTTGGCTCTCGATTCTTGGCCCAATGACATTTTTAATAATTCACATGAATTCATATATCTGGCTCCATAATTGATTTGATTGAATTAATTGATTGATTGTTTATCTTTACCATTATTCTTGGTCATAACTAAATAAATTAGAATGTTAATTATTAATTATAATATTAAGTTTTAACCCACTCAATGACCTTTAATTTACACACACTTGATGCTAATATTCTTATTAACCCTTAAAAGTGTTTCAGTAAAAGAAGAATGACTGAAAAAGGTTCAAACATTTGATGTGTAGGTATGCAATACATTAGGTTCACCAGCATACAATTTATGAAATATTAACCAAGAGTAAGGAGTTATTATCTACACTTAATTTGGAATTGATTATTCTAAAAGAAAGCCCTTAAAGTTTACTCCAAGATTACTACATGATAGGAGCGAGATCTAGAGGTCTCTCTATCACGGTCCATTTCAGCTTTGAGCAGTCAGACCAGTCTCCTTGCAGAGAGGAGGGACCTAACCCGGACCACCAATCAGAGAGCACCAGTCAGAGAGCACCAGTCAGAGCTGTTGGGAGATTTAGGGATACATGATTGGCTCTCGGAGAAAAGGTGTGGCTCATCGAGAGACAAAGCTGGTGAGATTTAGGTGTGAAAGAAGACCTCCGGGCTCGTCCCATGAGCCTTTGATACTCAAATACACTCAATATTCAGATTCAGTAAACACAGGGGGCGTATTTCACTCTGACACGCAGCTGATATGCGTGTGAAAAGATGGCAGTCCTTGTTTGAGATGGTTCCTTTGTTTACTGCAACTAGCTAGATCTGTCAAGCAGGCGTAATTCAGTTTCTTACAGCGATGAGTACCAGTTTCAGATGTTAAATTGTTTCCAATTTTTCTTATCAAATACATTTAAAACCTTTTTACAGAATTCCACAGAATTCTCCAAATATTCTGCAGAGAAATCAATATAAATCCCTTATAAATACCAAATCTGATACATATTTTTACCACAACAGTTTACAAGTTTACCTACAAACGATTTGATTAGATTGTGTTGTGATAATTGTGTGTATTCATTTACTAGACAGTAATCAGGGTTGCCTTAAAAGTCTTAAATTAATTGTTCCAGCTCTTAAATAATTTTTCACAGCTCTTAATTTTCTGATGTCCATGTACGACTCATCTGATGTGTTTCTGCTGTTGCTTGGCGTTGCCAGAGATTGAGAAAATGTGCATGAATGCTCAAAAACTTAAACGTCATTGTTTGAGAAAACGTTCAGAAATCCACAAAAAGGTGAAAGTGAAGTTGTGGTGCTTATTTTATCATTTTGCAGATTTTAATGACTTTTTTTTTTGCTTCATGGAATGATGATTTAACACAAGATTACGACAGAAATGTTCAAGTTTAAGAGATCTATGAACCCAAAAAGCTCTCCTGAAGCACACTCCCCTTTGAGAGTGCACTGAACTGTTATCTGTACTCTACTAATGCTAGAACTCTTCATATTTTTACCCATTTCCAATTTTTCTTTGATTCTTTCACTCATTTTGAAACAGTAAAATGTTTAAAAATAGCCACTACTAAAGAATAACAAACCGTGAGATTTCTATTAATGAGAATAAAATATTCTTTAAAATATTGTTTTAAAATAATCTTTTAGAATTGAATTTGGGAGCTCGTTTTACTGTCACTGATATCATATGATAGAAGTTCTGGTTGGAGCGAAACACATCCACTATTTATTCTCTATTTATTTCACTATTTTTACGGAACATAATGAGATGTTTATACTGAGAGCAGGAACATGGAGAGACAGCACAGATCTATCTCTGTTAGGCTTGTGAGCATCTGTGAAGGAGTGAATGCCAGAGTGTGCTCTTGTCCTGTACCTGCCGGCTCCAGGTGTGCGTGCGCATGTGTGCGTGTGTGTGTGTGTGTGCATGTGTGTGTGTGGTAGTGTAGCGTTTAGCAGCAGCTGTTCCTTCAGACGCTCCGTTGAATGATTACACGTGAAAACCAAACGTAAGCAGAAAATCAAAAAGAGCCGAATCTGCGAAACAGCAGCCGTGGAGAGGCAAGCCACTCCCAAACACACTCAGCTGTTGAACTGGACTCCACTGGGAAGACTGGGAGAGTCAAGAAAGTCAGAGGATGAAGGAAAATAAAAATAAATGAACAGCAAATGTGTTTGTCTGGACGGAAGCCGAAAAGATTACACAGTGTCTGAAAGTGATGTCACCATTATTGTGGCCAATCAGAAGCAAGTTAGTTAAATGAATTCTTTTTACATGAAAGATTTAGATTTTTTTTAATAAATGCTTTGATAACTACATTCCAAAGAAAAAAAAACAATACCAATCCTACATCACGTCCTTAATGAGAGAGGGATAGAGAACGATAGAGGGGATGGAAATCGAGAGTAGAGAGAGGGAAAGGGAGATGGAGGGGTGAGAGAGAGGAAGTGGAAGACATGGGAGAGAGAGATAAAGAGATGGAGAGAGAGAGAGAGGGGAAGGAGTATATGGAGACAGAGAGGCGGAGAGCGAAAAAAAGGGGTGACAAGGAAAATGGAGAGAGGAGATGGAGACAGAGAGGTGCAGGGGAAGGGATGGAGAGAAAAAAAGAGGGAGATAAAGATAGAAGAAAAGATGGAGAGGGGAAAAAGAGATGAAGGGAGAGAGGGGTAAAGATTGAGTGAGAGGAAGAGGTGGAAAGAGAGAAAGGAAAGTGATGGAGATGGAGAGACAAAGAGATGGAGAGAGACAGGGAAATGGAGAGAGAGGAGGTTATGGAGACAGAGAGGTGGAGAGCGAAAAGAGGGGAGTAACAAGGAAAATGGAGAGAGGAGATGGAGACAAGAGAGGTGGAGAGGAAGAGATGGAGAGGAAAAAAGAGTGGTAAATTGAGATGAGAGAGAAGATGGAGAGAGGGGGAAAAGATGGAGAGGAAGAGGGGGGGTGAGCGATAGATAGTGGAAGAGAGGGAAAGAAAAAGACAGAGGGAGAGAGAAGAAAAGATGAAGAAGGGGAAAGAGGCAGAGGAAGGGTAGAAAGGGGGAGGGAGAGAATGGAGAGAGAGAAAGGGGACATTTTGATTTAAAAGAACAAATTGAAGGATGTACAGATATAATTAGATAAAGTAACAAACAGACCGCCAGCTGCACCAGAGCCTCAGCGCTGGAGAGCAGCTTCATAAAAGCTTTGTGGTAATCATGCAGGCGATTTATACACTGGCACATTACGTTTCTGAGCAGTCCCTGCAGGGTCGAGTCCTGGCAGCACAGAACATTTCCTTGCACAGCAGTGCCTGGGCTTTTCTTACCAGCGCTCACAGGCAGGAGGCTTTTCTACCTGGTGTCCACCCACATGCGTTTATACAGCAGGGTTTAAACGCCTTCGAACATCAGGAGAAGCTTCCGGCCGGAGCAGAGGCTGAAGAGATGCACCGAGCATGAAGCCTTCGACCGTGATTTACCAACGATTCAATCATTCGAGCGCATTGAAGGATTCTAAATGATCGAGTTCAGAACGTCCAATTAACAATTCCATGAGGAGGAGGAGCCTGACTGGAGAAGGTCTGAAAGAAGTCCACGCTAACACAAAAAAGCTAAAAACTGAGTTTTTACTGGGGACAGACTTGTGCTGGGAATTGTAGCTTAGTTTTAAAACAAGTTTTTAATGATCCTACGAGCTTTTAAATTGAAATATTAACAAAATTTTAAAACTGGGATAGCCATGAAATGGCCATGTTGTCCGTCATGGCTTTAAAAAGAAAAGAAGGAAAGAAAGAAAGAAAGATTGAGTTCAGCTCAACGTGGCCAAATTTGATTCGCTTCATTAAAATATGAGCGAGAGCTGTTTAGTGCGACTCAGTTCAAACTGATAAAGTTCAGGGTGATTCTGGGAACCTAACTCAACACTTACAGAAACCATATCACACACTTTGTTAAACACATTACTCATTTCCTTTTCATGGTTAAACAGTACTGTTATAGATAAAGCGTTTCTTTGAATAGTTTGCAGTGGGGCGTGATCACTGGAGCATTTTACATAGTCCTGAAGATTCCTAACACTGGATACAATTGAAGCATTCTGTTACCTAAATTATTAATTCTTCCTCATTCTATAATGAGGGAAACGTTTGCTTTGTCTTGAGTTCCAAAGAATCTTCATGTTAACCGTGAACAAAATATTCAGCGACAATGGAGCCTTTTGAGAGATCTTTCATAACTTTAAGGAGAAATGCTGAAATTTGGTTTACTGTTATTTATGTTTGTCCTGATGCAGATTAAATTTATAAAATGTCAAGCATTATATATTTAAAAAAAAATATGAATCTGGATCTACAGAAAATAGTCTTTAGTACAAGCTAAGCATTTTAACAAATGTAAATCTATATGATTCTCTACTTGTATATGTTTATACTAAAATAATCGAAATTTAAGAAGCAGATTGATGTTGAGCAGATAAAATAATTTATAAAAAAAAGTTTAACTTGCAGTTACTACAGAATAATTATCGTCCTATCCTCTCGAAACTGTGATGAGAAGAGGAAATGGGTTTGTTCGGGTCTGAAGCGGTTTCCTTTCCATCAGTTAGCCTGCGCTGTTCGGTTTGTTTGTGGAGCACTGTAACATGATTTCAATCTTGAACGCCGTGAATGTCGTGTGTGTTCCAGGCGTTCGAGGACATCTACATCGACCAGCGGAAGGTGGTGAAGGTGGTGCTGGAATACGCAGACAAGATCTTCACCTACATCTTCATCCTGGAAATGGTCCTCAAGTGGATTGCTTACGGCTTCAGCAAGTACTTCACCAACTACTGGTGCTGGCTGGACTTCCTCATCGTCGACGTGAGTCCTTCGCAGATCTGTGATCAGTGATGCGTTCAGCAGATTTGATTCAAACATCTCTCTCTGCGTATGGACTGGAATGAGGTTACATCTGTCTGGTTCCCAGGTGTCCCTGGTCAGTCTGGTAGCCAACACTCTGGGATACTCAGACTTTGCAGCCATTAAATCTCTGCGGACGCTGCGAGCGCTTCGGCCTCTGAGGGCGCTCTCTCGCTTCGAAGGCATGAGGGTAAGCGTCTCCTCTCTTTCTTTCTTTCTCCCTCTATCTCTCTCTCTTTCTCCCTCTATCTCTCTCTCTTTCTTTCCCTCTCTATCTCTCTGTTTCCTCTTTCTTTCTCTCTGTCTTTCTCTCCCTTTCTTTCTTTCTCTCTCTCTCTCCCTCCCTCTCTTCTCTCCTCTCTCTCTCTTCTCTCCTCTCTTTCTGTCCTCTTTCTTTCTCTCTCTGTCTTTCTCTCCTCTTTTTCTCTATCTATCTTTCTTCTCTCTCTTTCCCTCTCTCCTCTTTCTCCCTCTCTCTGTCTTTCTCTCTCTCTCCTCTCGTTCTCTCTTTCTTTCTCTCTCCTTCCATCTCTCCTCTCTCTCAGTCTCTCAGTCTCTCTCTCCCACGGAGATGAAACCCTTAGAGACGCAGAGATGAATATTCTGTTGTCAATGCGAAAGTTGTAGAGAAACTCCAGAACAGTTTCCTTCGAGGACTTAAAAGAGAACACACAGTCTCATATAAAATGGTCCAACATGACATTTAGAATTATTTATAGGTTGTAAAATTCTTTAAATCTGTTGTGTCTTCTATTAACATTATTAATAACATCAACACCTTCAGTAAATTACTTCAGGACATGCTCAAAGTCATCTGACTTGATTTTATTCTCTTAAACTCTGAAAGCATTTTAATAAAATAGTTGTAGCAGAAATTGAATTTTAGTCTGTTAAGAAGCAGTTTATTTTTCGGGTCTTCCTCGCCATTTCAGCTGTAATCAGAGGTATTCATCTGTGCTCTTTGTTTAATTCGGTTCGGTTGTTTTCTCAACCACTTAGTGTTTTCTTTTAGCAAATATTTATTTAAATGTATTTCCAGGCCAGGCACGTGAGTATAGTGAAATGAAAAACATTGAGAATTCTACAACATCCAAAGAGATGTACAGTAAATGTTTACTAATGTTATGTCCAAAAAAGGAATTCCAACCCGATATTCAAAAAGAAAAACATAAACTCAATATTTATTTAGTTTATTAAAAGAAAGGACAGTCATTTATTCTCAAAGCTCAGCGGCTCCCTTAAGTATTTCCTGAGGACACGCTGAAATCCTTTAACGCAGAGTCCTTACATAATGCGTGCATCTTGTGCTCTTCAGGTGGTGGTGAACGCTCTGATCGGCGCCATCCCCTCCATCATGAACGTGCTGCTGGTGTGCCTGATCTTCTGGCTGATCTTCAGCATCATGGGCGTCAATCTGTTCGCAGGGAAGTTTGGTCGCTGTGTGAACCGCACCGGCTTCATCTACAACGCCTCCGAGATCAACAACCGCAGCGAGTGCACCCTGATGAACAGCACGCAGCACTACTGGACTAAAGTCAAAGTCAACTTCGACAACGTGGGAGCCGGGTACCTCGCTCTGCTGCAAGTGGTGAGTGCCGCACTGAACGTTCTTCATTAAGAGGTTTACCAATAACAACAAAAAAACAGGAATCTTTGTGCCACGTAGCAATACAGTGGTCCTTCGAGATGCGAAATTAATCCGTTCTGCCGTGTCCTTTGTACGCTGAATTCTTCGTATGTCGAAACAAGTTTTCCATGTGAAATGCCGAATCCATTCCGTGCCACACAGAAACAACACTAAAAATAAAAATAACCCAACATGGAACACCAGAGAAAAAGTAAACTAGGATTCTTCAATTCTTAAAAGTACAAATTATACATCTAATAAATAGTAATGAGACAATGAAAGCAGGTCACCAAATGATAAATGAAAAATAATAACCCTTAGCGTTCGTGTGAGGCGATGTGGAGACGTGTCCGAGAAGGAGGAAGAGATGGAGGAGGAGAACGGATGGTAGCAGAGGAGAGCCACGGCAAGAAAAATACACTTTGCTAAAAAGCAACACGAAAATATTAACAGATGTAGGACACCAACACGAAACTGAAAGCGAGAGGGAGAACTCTTTTGGGAAGGCATCACGTATATAATCTAACCAATGGGAAAGCAGGATGCTATGCACAAACACACAGCATCAGGGCTGGAACTGACCAATAAGAGAGCAGAACTGGTGGTGGTGAATTAAGTCACGTATCGCCCAGTGTTGTCTTTCGCCCCCAAATTTCAAATGTTGAATATGTATTTCTCGTGCGCGTTTTTAGTATCTTTAATCTTGTTTCTTATCGTGAACCAAATAGTCTTTGTGTGGCCTTTCGTATATTAGATTTTTAGTAATGTGAACATTTTTAACTCGAGACATCACTGTAATTCACACAACCACTCAGCCTTTAAAACCTTTCATGTTTAAGCCTCAGCGCTGCCAGCAAAGTAGCTTACATTCTACTTAAACTCCGTCTGTAATACTATTTGGGTTCTTCCTACACTCTAAAGGGAACTCTGCTTGCATTAAACCTCCACACCACCAGTAAAATAGCTTAAGTCCACCTAAATTTCACCTGTAAAATAATTTTTGTTCTTCCTTCACTCTGAAAGGGAAATTTCTTCCACCCCGCCAGTAAAACAGCTTACAATGCCTTTAAACTTCGTCTTCATCACTATTTGTGTTCTTGCTACACTCTAAATGCAACATTGCTTGCATTAAAACTCAGCGACGCCAGTAAAATATCTTACGTTTAACCTAAACTTTGGCCGTGTCCCAAAGGGAGCACTCCGGACTTGTGTTCTTCACTCGAGTCCACCCTCTGGTGATGTCATGAAGGCCAGACTCTAGGGGCCCTTGACTCAATTGCTTGAGGGGCTCTGGGGTCGTATTTTGGGACAGACGCAGGAAAAGCTCCGCTGGTGTTTACTCTACAGCTGTGATTCAGCTTGAATAAAGACAGTAGCTGCTTTGAATTCCACACGATTTCTGCAAAAAGACTTTTAAAGCTACGGAAGAGCTTTTGTTGTTGTTTATGCAATGAGAATAAAGTGCGAGAACTCTTAAAAAATTTTGATAAATGTTGCTCAATGTTTGTGTTTCGGTACTCGATATGTTTAGGACTGTATAATCACACGTGCGTCAACACGACTGTTTAAATAGTTAAATACTATCAGTAGGTTATTTCTCTCGCACTCGCGATTCGAGTCCACAAGTTCCCCATTTGGGACAGGTCCTATGTTGTGAGTAAAATAGCTTACGTTAAATGGGGAAATGCTTGCATTAAACTTGCATGCCGCTGGAAAAATAGCTTACAACTTCCTATGTAGTACAGTTTCTGTTCTTCATACACTTTAATGGGAACTCTGCTTTCATTAAACCTCCACGTCGCAAGTATAATAACTTGTGTTCTGCCTCCAAGCTGTTGGTAAAAATGTACCCGTTTCACCCACGCTTTTAATACCAAATGAGTACTCCGCTGGAAATACTTCTCGCAATGGTAATACATGCTTCAACTGCTCACATCCCACCTACACTAACCCCTCTGTAGCACTTGCTTCATCAATGTTCAGACATTGATAATGAAGTAGACATTCTAGCTGATGGTTGGTGTTTTCAGGCGACGTTCAAAGGCTGGATGGAGATCATGTATGCAGCTGTGGACTCTCGAGCGGTGAGTACCTCATCATTAACACTTGTACCAGCAGAGGTGTCGATGTTCTCCTCCAAGTACAACTCTGATCTGCTGAACAGGTGGAGGAGCAGCCCATCAAGGAGAACAGTATCTACATGTACCTGTACTTCGTCATCTTCATCATCTTCGGCTCCTTCTTCACCCTGAACCTCTTCATCGGTGTCATCATCGACAACTTCAACCAGCAGAAGAGAAAGATGAGTAGAGCGGGGGGATGAGCTGAGAGCTAACGCCTGAGAAGGAAAGGGGTGGAAGGGATAGACGTAGAGGTGAAAATGAGTTTTAGCAGAAGCAATCGAAGTATAGAGTGTTTTCACGAAGTGTCAGAAACTGAAGTCAGCCATGATTGAGATATCAGGTTGGAAAGTGGAGCACAAAATTACATGGTCAGTGTTGTCTCTATACTGTTTTTGCTCATTTAAAATGTGAAACATATGGGAAAAGTGCGATCGTTCTCACAAATTTTTAAGAGAAGAACGCGATATTATGAAAAACTAACTTTAATAGGCTAACTTTGATTTGGAACATGTGGAATCTAAATCATCCTTATTGTGAAGATCAGATCATTTAAATGATCATAAATATACACTCACCTAAACGATTATTAGGAACACCTGTACACTCTCTCATTAATGCAATTATGTAATCAACCAATCACATGGCAGTTGCTTGGTGTGGTCCTTGTCAAGACAGTCTCCTGCACTCCAAACTGAATGTCAGAAAGGGAAAGAAAGGTGATTTAAGCAATTTTGAGCGTGGCATGGTTCTTGGTGCCTGAGTTTTTCACAATCTGCTTAGTTACTTGTATTTTCATGCACAATTATTTCTAGGGTTTACAGAGAATGGTGCGAAAATGGAAGAACATCTCGTGTATGGCAGTCCTGTGGGTGAAAATGCCTTGTTGATGCTAGAGGTCTGAGTAGAATGGGTCGACTGACTCAAGCTGCTAGAAGAGCAACTCTTACTGAAATCACTTCTCGCTACAACCGAGGTATGCAGCAAAGCATTTGTGAAGTCACAACACGCGCAACCTTGAGGCGGATGGGCTACAACAGCAGAAGACCCCAGCGGGTACCACTCATCTCCACTACAATTAGGAAAAAGAGGCTACAATTTGCACGAGCTCGCCAATTTTTTGACAGTTGAAGACTGGAAAAATGTTGCCTGGTCTGATCAGTCTCGATTTCTGTTGAAACATGGTAGAGTCAGAATTTGGCGTAAACAGAATGACATCCATAATGTCTTGTTACCACTGTGCAGGCTGGTGGTAGTGGTGTAATGGTGTGGGGGATGTTTTCTTGGCACACTTTAGGCCCCTTAGTGCCAGTTGGGTATCGTTTCAATGCCACGGCCTACCTGAGCAATGTTTCTGACCATATCCATCCCTTTATGACCACCATGTACCCATCCTCTGATGGCTACTTCCAGCAGGATAACGCACCACGTCACGAAGCTCAAATCTTTTCAAACTGGTTTCTTAAACATGACTATGAGCCCCCACAGTCACCAGATCTCAACCCAATAGAGCATCTCTGGGATGTGGTGGAACGGGAGCTTCGTGCTCTGGATGTGCATCCCACAAATCTCCATCAACATTAAGATGCTCTCCTGTCAATATGGGCCAACATTTCTAAAGAATGCTTTCAGCACCTTGTTGAATCAATGCCTCATAGAATTAAGGCAGTTCTGAAGGTGAAAGGGGGTCAAACACCGGATTAGTACGGTGTTCCTAATAATCCTTTAGCTGAGATTAGTTACAATCACACTCCATTGAAAGTGAATGATGGAGGACATTATGGCTTTAATTAAAATTTGTTATCAATTGTAATTCAAGTGGAATATGAATTGTCGACAATCAGATGTTGTAAAATAGAAGTGTCTGTTAAAAATAACGTTTTTGAACAGAGAATTTGTGGTTCAGTTATGGAAGTTATTCTGAAGCAAGCATTCACTCTTCACGCTGCATTACAGAACATTAGCAGATCCTTCGTTCACAAACTTTATTGTTAACACAGAATCTTATTTCCCTTTTGACAGAAGATACTCGACACACAATAGTCCTCCTACATTACAAAACAATGTAAAGCTTTTCTGCCCTAATAATAATTAAAGTTACAGCTCTCTTCTCAGTTAATTTCAATGAGCGAGATGTGCGCTAAGCCGCTGGAGTGCCATGATCCTCTCAAGACTAAGAATTCCCAAAGTGAACAGTCGAAGATGATTGACCAGACGATCGTAGAATTATGCTGCTTTTCCTCTTTACTTAGGTGGGCAGGACATCTTCATGACGGAGGAGCAGAAGAAATACTACAACGCCATGAAGAAACTCGGTTCCAAAAAGCCCCAGAAACCGATCCCCAGACCTCCAGTGAGTAACCGTCAGCAATTTAGCAGCTTGTTAAATCGCAGAAACATTGACATTTATTATACAAAAGTGCTCTTGTTCATGTGCCATATTTTAAGCACACTAGTCATCTTGACGTTTACCCGTCGTTGGTTATAAGTAAGATGGGCTACATGATGATGGCCCTAACAAGAACCACCAATTAATGAGTGATGTTTTTTTTTATTCCAAATTTCAGAACTAACACCATTGTGCAGAACATAGAAGAGCCCTTATAGCAGGTTCTAGGTGTTGATCATTCTTCTAACCAGAATGTGATGTAAGACACAATTGTTAGAGCTTGTACGAAACACTATTATTTGGAAAAATAATCAAGTACCAATGTATCCAAAGAGAACAAGTTGTGCTTACCATTTTAAATACGACAACGTCTTTTAGTAAAATGTGAAGTGTTAAATATTGAAACACTTTTCTAAATGGTTGCAGTCTGATTAGATACTAAACTTGCTGTCAGACGCAGAAGCTACGGTGGCCAATTTGTGTAATACACATTTACATAACGCGGAAATTTTAACAAGTTACAAAACTAATTTACATGTTACTAAACACTTGTATCTTTAAGAAAACAAATCCTGGTGGAGTTTTGAAGTACCCCTGTTATGATTATGAAAGGGTCTTTATTTGGTTTTGGGAGTCTCCAACAACAGGTTGACAAGATTCCAAGGTCTAAAAACACTTTCCTTGTCTTCAATAACCCCTTAGTTTTACCAGATTGTTCAGCGACTCTCATATGATGCTCCGTGATGCAACCAGAGCTGTTGTCTTAACTCTTTATCTGCCTCAATCCGACACAGGCTGAGAGGTATCGGTGGTATTTCCTTCATAGTATCGGGGCAGATATAGTTCAATCAAAACCTTGCAGCTCCGGATGTGTCATGTAAAGGAGGAGCTTAGTAAGATTGACTCAATAAAAGAATATTGGTAAAATATTGAAAATCCTGGTAAAATTAAAGTGAAGTGAAAGTGAGCTGATCTGGAGGCATACCCGGAACGTGTGCTCTGCATGTAACCCACCCCAGTGTACACACACACACAGTAGTGAGTCCTCACCCGGAGCAGTGGGAGCCATGTGTTACGCCCGGTCTAGGTCAGACGCAACAATAAAATGTAAACATTATTTTTAAAGCACTTGAGAAGGAGGACAAAAGCAAATAGTTCAAATATTGAGATTTAATAAGTGATCAAATAAAAACGATAAGGGTTCAGTTGAGTGAAAGAGTCAAACAAATACCTCAGGAGACTGGGGGGAAACTACAAAGAAAGAAAACGTCCTTTTTTTAAACAATTCCTAATGCTATCTCCTTATTAAAACCTATACAATTTCCATAACCAAAATAAAACCCACAACCAGCTCTCTACTTACCAATTTATATACAAACAACTTCACAACAAACAAGGGCAATGCAGAATTCAGTGTAAAAACAGGCAGCAAATCGTTAACCATGTTAGCAAGAGCACAACGTTCCAAACAGACAATAACACACAGGCGAGTGAGCAGAAGCTGCCGGTATGGCAGTGGAACAGAGTTCTTATGGAGAAGACTGAGGGGTTGACGAGGAGGCAGGACAACACGAGGACCAATGACAGAGTGACAAATGTAAGGATGATGTGGCAGGAACAGGAAGTAATCCATCATAGGAACAGGAAGTGAGGAAAGCACAGGAACAGGAAGTGAGGTTCTCTGATGGGAAAAACACACACTCACATGCACACACACACACACTACAACAGAACGAACACTACAAGGGGTCGTAACACATGGCTGCGGGGCCCGGGGAGCAGTCGGGGAACTGGAGCTCGCTCGAGGGCTCCACAGCTGTGGTTGTTGAAGATGGAGAGCAAGTGTTTCATCACTCACTCCACCTTCAACTCTAGAGCGCTGAACCAGGAGAGCTGCAGACCTTATAGAAAGAATAGGGCGGAGACGGTTGATATTTCTCATGTGATACAATGTTTTACTTTTACAATGTTCACATTTTAAGACTTCTGCTACAGAACCCCTAGTTCGGCAACCACTGGAATAATATTGTTTACCACTTTGTTGATATCGTCTCTGTTCTTTCGTGCAGAATGTGGTGCAGGGTTTCTTCTTTGACCTTGTGTCACGGCAGGCCTTTGACATCCTGATCATGCTTCTAATCATCCTCAATATGGTGACGATGATGGTGGAGACGGACGAGCAGTCACCGGGGGTCAAACACATCCTGGACTGCATTAACTTGGTCTTCATCGTGATCTTCACCAGCGAGTGCATCCTGAAGATCATTGCGCTGCGCTGCTACTTCTTCACCGTCAGCTGGAACATCTTTGACTTTGTGGTGGTTATCCTCTCTATTGTTGGTAAGAGAAGAAATACACAAACTGTAAAAAAAAAACTGTTCTTGTGTAAAACATGAAAATCTGACAGCAAATCTCTTATTCTTATTTTAAATGTAAAAAACTGTACAAAGTACAAATTACAAAGTATATGTAAATACATCAAGCCTTTCAAAGATGTGATCGAAACTGTTAGTTAGGCTAGCTAGTCTGGGGCGGTTCCTAAATAAAACACACATTTATGGGCAGATTTCACAAATGAGTTATCAAGCTGAAATACTGGAATATTCTAGTCTGAACATGTCCTTTCTCTGGTAAGTTTAAAGGAATGATATTAGAATATGTCATACTATATATATATATATATATATATATATATATATATATATATATATATATATATATATATATATATATATACAAAATGAAACGTATTTTTTTGCATTTTGATTTAAAACAACAACAACAACAACATAATAACAACTTTGTAAATTGCAACCAAAATTGACAAAAAACTATCATTCCAAACTTACCTGGTATAACAGAGACATTGAGAGTAATACAAAGCAGAAGATTTTAGATTGGTGTCAGGTTTAAAACTTGAGATCTGGACGATTTATTTTGGGCCAATAAGGGTCTGGAGGCGGCTACGAAAATAGTGACACAATTATGGCGAGATGTCTGTTTCCAAATGAGATATCAACCTGAAACTGACTGGATTCTTCTTGTCTATGAATAATCTTTTAGTAATACAAGTTTCATGGAGTTACTTTTTGCAAATGTGATTAAAAAAAACAACGTACTAACCACTAAGCATTTTGTGAATTTTGGTCAAAATGTCAAATCATTCCAAATGTGTGTAGTTGAAAAGAAACTAGGGTCAGGAGGATGTTCAGTTAGCTGGAGGTTTCGGATTATTATCAGGTTTAAAACTTGAGATCTGGACGATTTACTTTGAGCCAAAAGAGGTCTGGGGGCGGTTCCAAAAATGGACACACATTTATGGCCAGATATTTCTTTCCAAACGAGATATCAATCTGAAACCTTCTGGAATCTTCTAGTCTGTAGTCTGTCCTTATCCTGGTACAAGTTTCAAAGATTAACTTTTTGTTTTTGTTTTTTTGCAGTGTTGATCAAAAACGATATGCTAAGCCAGAGGTGTCAAACTCTATTCCTGGAGGGGCACAGCCCTGCGTAGTTTTGAGCTAACTTTAACTGAACACACCTGAATCTTTTAATAAGCTCCTCTTGGCTTGTCTAATGCTACTCATGTCTCTCTCTCTATATATATATTTCTCTTGAAATATGGTTGGAACGAAAACCAGCAGTGGCTGCGGCCCTCTGGGAATGATTTTGAAACCCCTGTACTAACCAATTAGCATTTTGTAAATTTTGGTCTAAATGTCAAATTATTACAAACTAGCCCAGTTTAAAATAGGCCCAAAACAACATACTTAGGGTCCTGGAGGTGGTTCCTAAAATAGCCTTACATTTATGGAGATATCAACCTGAAGTTATGTTATAAAACATGTCCTTACCTCATCTCTCTCTGTACAGGTATCGTTCTGGCTGACATCATCGAGAAGTACTTTGTGTCTCCGACCCTCTTCCGTGTGATCCGTTTGGCGCGAATCGGTCGAATCCTGCGGCTCATCCGTGGAGCGAAAGGCATCCGGACGCTCCTGTTTGCATTGATGATGTCTCTCCCGGCGCTTTTCAATATCGGCCTTCTCTTGTTCCTCGTCATGTTCATCTACGCCATCTTCGGCATGGCCAACTTCGCCTATGTGAAAAAGCAAGGTGGCATCGATGACATGTTCAACTTTGAGACTTTCGGAAACAGCATGATCTGCCTTTTTCAGATCACGACTTCTGCTGGATGGGACAACCTGTTGAATCCGATTCTTAACACTCCTCCGGAGGAATGCGATCCAGAGATCCCTCACACTGGGACGAATGCCCGAGGAAACTGTGGCAATCCTTCTGTGGGAATCACTTTTTTTGTGACGTATATCATCATTTCATTCCTCATCGTGGTCAACATGTACATCGCCATCATTCTGGAAAACTTTAGCGTAGCTACAGAGGAGAGTACCGAACCGCTGAGCGAGGACGATTTCGAGATGTTTTATGAAGTTTGGGAAAAGTTTGATCCGGAAGCGACGCAGTTTATTGAATATTTAAAACTGTCTGATTTTGCAGACACACTCTCCGAACCCCTTCGCATCGCAAAGCCCAATAAAATCAAACTAATTTCCATGGATCTGCCAATGGTCAGCGGGGATAAGATTCACTGTTTGGATATTCTTTTCGCCTTCACCAAACGCGTTTTGGGAGAATCCGGAGAAATGGACGCTCTCAAGCAGCAAATGGAGGAGAAGTTTATGATGGCAAATCCATCCAAAATCTCCTATGAACCCATAACCACGACCTTGCGCAGAAAACAGGAGGACGTATCGGCGATTATGATCCAACGAGCGTTTCGACGTCATCTAATGCGCCAGCAGATCAAACAAGCCTCCCTTCTTTATCGTCAGATGAACATGCCAGACGGCGCCAAAGACGACGACAGTTCCATGGAGAACGAAGGACTCATCGTTTCCATGATTATGGAAAATTACGGCACCGAAACCGAAGCCACCGAAACGCTTTCAGCCACTTCGTCCCCGCCGTCGTACGACAGCGTGACGCGGGCAACTAGCGAAATTTTCCACAACTTAACCACAAACACAGACCTCAGCGAACACTTTCCCAGCACAGACAAAGATCGTGAGACATTTCTGTGACTCTCCTTTTGTTTACCGAATGTAACATAGTTTTTTTTCTAGATGAAACAAGAAACTGAGATTTCTCTTGGGGAGAGCTGGTTTTTGACCATGCACAAGTCAACGACGTTCACCTTTTAAATGCATGAATGAGAAGCGTAGGAACGGCTATATCGTTAACCTAGACACAATTTAATCAAAGTTCGCCTGTAACAAAAGGTCTTACTTCAGAAATGTCGTGGAAGAACATGCTAATTCTTCACGCCATTTCGGAAAGAATGACGATTACCTCTCTGTGTCTCTAGCGATGAAAGGCTGGCAAAGACAGACACGGTCGTTTAGAGTATTTGCACTTTCCGTTTTTGCCACCAGGTTTGATTTCCAGACGTTTGGTTACAAGGTGCAGTTTATCGAGAGTAGTAAAAGACAATCACTTACTTAAAACCCTGTCTTTACTAACGTTCAGCCATCGATTGCAAATGCTTGTTTTCTCCAACAGCGCAATTAGGATTTCACGGTCAAGTATTTGTTTTTGCATGCGGACGCTGCATGATTCGGAGGAATTTTTATAACAAGAACGCTTCCCGGAGAGAATTGATTTGCACACTCTATGTTCAGCAATAATTTGCTACATTTAGGTCTAACGACGAAAATATTTATCGGAAGTAAATGTGTCAAACTTTCTACTGTAACTGTGGCTTCTGTTACTAGCGAAGAGAATAGCACATGTGATTTTTTTCTATCTCTAACACTGACGCAAGGAGATTTGGCAGGTTTGGTGAAGGGCTGTTTTATGTAGCAATAGATCCCAAGTGTGCCTGCTAGAACTAAACCCTGTGTTAAAGCCTCATTTCTTGTAGCTTTGTAGTGCATCGCCATGTTCAATCACAAACTATTGAACGTAAACCCACTCCCCATTCATCGTATGCTTGGAATATTCCACCCAATTAGAGTCATAAGCATCAGAGCGTCCTGAACGTTCGCATCAATCGCAATTATGTATTCCGAGATTATTTATGAACGAGTAACAAACTTCTGTTTGATGGGACTCCAAAATTAGCATTCGCTCCATTGTTAAGTTCCTGAAATTTGATAGAATTAAACTTCACCTGCTTTTTTTCTAGTGCGCTAGAAGTATTGGTATTCACATCAGAATATTTCACCCGATCAATCAAAATCATTTTGGAACGCAAACGTATTTCTCAATATGCTCCTGAAACGTTTGTCATGGGAACAAGAAAAGGAAGCTTTCTATAATCTAAAGCGACAGCCGTAATCTTTTACGCGTGCACGCATAACCCTCTACAAGGCTCAATAAGAAAACGACCAAGTGTGCCCGGCGATATTTTAAATGTCGACGCGAAGAACAAACGCACATTTTTGTTTCCATTTCTGTTAGTGTTTGTTTATATTCAAACTTTTTTCCCATATAAAACAAAAACAAAAGTAAGACAAATACTAAATGGTTCAACTCATACATATTATATAACATTTTCATGTTTTTATCATATTTTGAGCTCGCAACAATCCTTTTCTGTCACCAATCCTACTATAAAACTTGCACACCAGACATTTTTAACAACTAAAACATGAGTATTAGAATGAAGCGTCAATATTCTAAAATGTATGAATTTTTCCTAAAAGTAGTTGCGAGAGAGAGAAAGAGACTGGTAAATGAAAGCTGGGTTGCACAATCATTGTTCTAATGCAATGATTGAAATAAATCCAGACAATACGAATAGTTTTATATCGCTACCGCATTCTCGACGTTGATGTAAGGTACTCATTCTAAACAGAAATACTCTGCAATTAAAGAACACTTTCACCGCATCAAACATCTCACATCATCAAGAACTAGGACTTGCTTTAGAACTAGCAGAGCGACTTCGAGCGCGTCCCAGAAAGCGAATGTACCCCCTGTTCCTCTCCTTATCCCCCATGAACTCCGCTCGAGCTTTAACTCCCCGAGTCCTGATTCATGCAGTATCTCGATGCGCCACAAACAAAGCACAGGGAACATTTTCTATGGAAACTAAACCAGTTTGTGCAATACAAGAGCAGATGTCAGACGTGGTAATAAAAGGCATATTTTATCTATGCTTTCTATATAAATATACAAATATATCAACACATGTATGTACTGTACCGGTCTGAGTGTGTTTTCTAACAGTAGACTCTGCTGTATTTTACTGCCCGTTTTTTAATTTATAGATGTTTTGTTGAGCTTTTGTAAGAAAAGAGAGAGAGAGATATTCAGCTGATGAACGCGATGAAGAGGATCGCTGGTTTTTAAAGAAACAGATTACGATGAATAAGGAATGTGATTGATTATAGGCATTAGAAAGGTTATGGAGACATGGGAATGATGAGTTTAACTGTGAGGAATGTGACCATGAAGAAAAGACTGGGTCATAGACAAACGGGTGAAAAAGGAATGTTATAATGATGATGATGATGATGGCTGAGAGAGCGCAACGCAACTTGAGAAAACAGACAAACGCTTTTAAATGTGTTGGAATCTTCGGAATATAGGCTGCACTCCATTTCTCTCCCTTGGCCCTACCTTTTGGCGAAAAGTGTATGAATTGGGACGTCACCGTGAAGCTGCTAAGAAAAAAAGAATTGTACAACTTACAATATCAAAACTGTACATCTCATAAGCGAATCTATCATGTAACGTTTCTGTTGTATTGCTAACATTGGAGCAATAGACAGAGAGAGACCAGTCAGATTGTCTCGAAAGCCTGCGGCAGTAATCCATGTTACCATAGTAGGCCACCAGATGGCGCAGGTTTAAACAGATGAAGCTGAAGTGTTCGAAATCCACTTGACATTAGCAACCTAATAACGAAAGATGGAACATGTTTTGAACTTTAACTTCTAATTACTAAAAGCCACATATAAGTATAGCGCACCAGATACTAAAACAAAGTGCAACAGTTCAAAAGGCAAGGTTAAAAAATGTTAGCAACCAGAAACTGACAGGTTCAAACCCTCTAAATGTTTTTCTTGTTGATACCGAAAGCCACAAATTGAGTTCTGAGTACATAAAAAAATTCACAATTACCTGCCTAACAAAATGTTGTTTTTTAGGTTTTAATTCAAAGAGATGTGTAACTAGAAATTTCTTTAAAATATATTACTATTTCTGACCTATATATATATGTAGTGGTGACATGAAAGCTCATGTTTTATCGCTGCATCAGCTGTTATATCGTCCCACGATCAAGCACTTTTTGGTTTCTTGGTTCCTGACTCCTTTAACTCTTATATACCGAATCAAAACGACTGATTCGAGTCATTGTAGCTTTTCATACTTAGTTTTTTAGGAGTTTTCTTAATTTGCAAATCTCTCAGCCACTGAATGATTGTAGTGGAATAATAGTGATGAAAGGTTATTGGGAATAAATATGATGGAAATATTGATAAAGTTTATGACAAAATCTGTTAAAGATGTTGGTAAGGAAGTCTGATATTTGGAAATTATCTCTAATAAAGATGATATTGATAAAAGAATATATTGTGTTGAATATTCAGAATGCCCGATGATTATAACTGTAAGTTTTTGCTGTGGGAACCGTTGTGACTTAACGCTTATATTTCCAAACTTCTAATTGGATCGATTTATAACTTTGAGGAACACACTAAGCATGTCATTTTCACGTTCATATCACTTCTATAAATACAAATCTAAATGGAAGCTCCAGCTGAATGGACGAAACAAACACACAACAGTTAGTCAATAACTAACCTGAAGAACCATTATAGTACGATCATCGTTCTTTTTTCCGAAAGGTCTTCAGTTTGGGATACCTTATCAAATCAAATGAAGATGCAGGTTTGTGAAGTATTTAGGAGTTAACCGAGCTAATGAGCGGGTTAAGATAATGCAGATGCACTCCTGCTGTTATGCAATTGATCACAACTGATCTACACAGAACCAGCTTAAAGGCTGGTTTGTAATTCTGCGTATGGACACAGACCTCGAGGTGACCCTTTGCGAAGCTCGACGTGCGCCTCTCAGAAATTCTAACTCCGCGTCAAGGCTTCGCAGACCTACGGAGACCACGAGCGCTGTGATTGGGTGAAGCGGAGCAGTACGCTCTCTTTCTGGGTTTGCGCTTCGTGTTGATCTCTGGAGTATGAAGTAAAACTTTACAAATAAAGTAAAGAACCTTCCTTTGTTATCTTTGCTGGGTTTTAGCTAGACGTTATCATGGTCATCCCGCCAAGTGGTGATATTGATCAGTTTAGAGACAGAGCTTCTACAGCAGCAGCGGATGATTGTAAGAAGTGATATTGAAAAGATTTATGATAAGTTAAATAAAAACTGTCTTTTGTTAGTATGTGTGTTGTATTTTGGTTTGCTAGCAGTTGGCTTTCTTATCAAACCAGTATTGGTCCGAGCGTAGGCAGCGCACAACTATAAATGCTTTGTTTGCAATGCGTGCGCACGTAGATTAACTGATTTATGACTGAAAATTACATCCAGCCACACATATCTGATCCTGCATCCGACTGGAGAAATGAATGATGTGATTCCGGCAGAACGTTTCTGTGTGGTAAGTAACTGTACGTGTTTGTTCAGTGTTTATTGCTAAACTGCATGAAAAATGCATGAAAATGGCAATACGAAGACTTCCTAAAATAGACACACAGTTCTGAATGAGACATCAAGCTGAAATCTTCTGGAATCTTCAGGTTCTTGCTCTGGAGTTTCAAGGATTTTACAATGCTGACCAAGAAACGACATACTAACCACTCTGGAATGATTTCACATCTGGCCAAAATTGACAAAAACACAAACCTACCCAGTTAAAAAGAGAGATCGTGAGTAGTAGAAAGCAGAAGATTGAATTGAACATCAGGTTTAAAACCTGAGATCTGCGGCGGTCTCAAAAAAAATGACATATTTATTGCCAGATCTCCGCTTCTAAATGGTGGACGTTTGTATCTGGGGTTATACATCACATTTTAGGATGAAAACCCCTTTCCTAGCCTTGTGTCAGCATTTTCTTTCAATTGGGCAAGTTTCAAGAATTTTGCAAATGTAAACAAATATGTCAATGGTTACTGTGTCATTTTAGGGCAAAATTGCACATTTTTCAAAACTCTTGTCTTAGGCTTGAAATTAGTACTAGCGAAAGAGTGTGTACGGACGAGAAGAATCCAGCAGTCTTCATCCTGAAATTTCCCCTGATTTGGATAATTAGTTGAAATTATATAAAATGTATATATAAAAACTTATAATAAAAAGTTTAAACCTAATTTAAATGCAGTTAAATTAAGAGCACTCTCTAGTATTGTTAGGTTTGTGTTCTCTATGTTCACATCGTTACTTGAATATTGTCATTAAAGTATAGCTCCTCACCTCCACCGTGGACACAGAATGTACGGTGTGCTTCTTGCACCACCCGCTCAGACTCCGCATCCGAGCGCAGGGGGCCTCATCAGATTCACAGATTCAGATTCACAGCTGATTCACTCCACGCTCACCTGAGGCGATTGGTAACATCACAGAGTTAACAGTCCATTAGTTAAACCTTAAACCATCTTAAACCGTCACGTCAATATTTGTTATGGTGTGAATTTGTTTTTGGATCCATAGCCACAACCATAGCGTGGTATCCGTCTGGGAATCTGGTGATGAAATTATGAGCTTTGGCCGAACAGAAGTGGCTCCTGCAGTCAGCAGCACTATGATAAACATCACTGACAACACGCTTCTACAACACAGTGAAGGTTTTGGTGGAAAATGAATCAAAGTTTAATCCATATTACATCAATACGAGCAATTAGTTCATGTCTTTCAATGTCGCTACTGTATGATTGACTGGATAGATTGTGTGTAATGTTAAATATTGGGAATGTAGTTTTTATAAGGTAACATAGATGTTTTCAAATAAATAGAATTGGGCAGGAAAAAAAAGAAATTTGGGAGTAGTGTGCTTCATCTGTTAAAGTTGGTGCCAGTATATTCCAGTATGGTATAAATGAAAAAAGTAATGTTATTTTAAATCAGTCTCCATCACTAACCTGAAAGAGAACAGGTGTGTGTGATTGAGAGGGAGGGGCTAATCAGCAGCGAGGACTATGATTGGCTGATGGTGATTAGGTGGCTTTAAGAGGCGGAAGAGAGCAGAGCTCATCCTCAGACGCAGAGATGCTGCCGGTGAGCTGGTTTGCTTGTGTTTGTCAGGTGTTTTAATCCATGTGTGTTTTGCCATCCAGGCTGAAGTGCGTGAGGGGAACATATCCTGGAAGCTGAGGAGCAGGTTTAATCCAGCAGATGGATAAACTAAGTCTGTAGAAAATGTGGTTCATGTAAAAAAAAGAGTGTTATTTTTGATTGTTGGTTACTTGCAAAGGATGTGGATCCATTAATGGGTAATACAAACGTTCAGTGAAATAGTGTGGGTTTTGTATGTAAGGGAATTATGAATGATTGGGCTAGAAAGAGGAGTGTATAATAATAATAATAAATAAATAAATTAAAAAAAAGTAATAAATAATCAATCAACCTTCTGTGGCCATCAGGAAGCTAGTGTATGTTGGTAGCAGTAATGTGTGACATATTGAATTAGGAAAGTTCCTCTGTATACACACGTGTGTATAAATACATAATCAAAATGCTGATAGGTTTTTTTTTTTATCATAACCCCTTTGGTACACTGTCTGGAAATTCCCAGGGGGAGCATTCCATGCTCCACCCTGGGTGTCCTAGAACATCTCACAACTTCCACCTTTGGAGCAACTCATCTTCACCTCAGGTGTTACTGAAGCTTCTTGCAGCACACACTTCCCCCCTGGTGCAAACTTATGAGCTACTCCACTTCACCTCTCAGTGTCCGAACCCTGAACTGTCACGCAACTGATTCCTGTGCTCCCATGCCAGGAGGGATTAGAATCCTCAACCTCCTGTTTCCAGGTGTATGCTCTACCCATTGAGCCATGGCACTTGCACATATATGTGAATTCTCTGGGCGTCCTTGACTTTCCATTTGCCTCTTGTGGCTTAAAAAGGTGCACAATGGAGGCACTCTCGTGCCAGGAGGGGTTAGAACCCGCAATCTCCTGATTCCATGACAGTTGGTCTACCCACTGAGCCATGGCACTCTTATAGCCAGTCTGATACTCCGCGTGGTGTTGAGGTGAATTCCACCGCTTGTGGATATAAAAAAAGTGTACATCACAAGCCATATTCTGACCAGCAGGAGGCACACTTTCTCATTCCACTTCAGGCCTGATATCGGAACATCATGAGCCATTTGTGAAGCAGAAGAGAACACGCGAGCCCCTCTGCTGGACAGAGTATGCTTTGTGACGGGCACTTTTTTATCTCCACACATTAACGTCAAGTAATAGATCCGCTTTACTCCCGCCCACCTGACTTTGATGACTGATTGATTGATTGACAGATAAAATAAACGCCTTAAATTGCCTTAAAGCAGATAACATACTGATTTTTGGAGACTTTTACGTCCATATCGATGACAAAAAAAGACTCGTTGGGTATTGCCTTTACAGACCTCCTAAATTCCTGTGGGTTTAAGCAAAATGTAGTCTGCCCAACTCACAGTCTAAACCACACTCTAGATTGGGTTCTATCTCATGGCATTGACCTCATTGACATTGTTATATCGCCTCAAAGTGAGGACATCTCAGACCACTATCTTGTATCTTGTGCTATGCAGACTATAAACATTAGCAATAGCATTCAACGCTACCAACTAGGGAGAAATATAAACCAAAATACTAAAGAAGCATTTATAAGAAACCTACCAGATATTACACACCTTTCTAGTGTACCTGCAGATGAAAATGAACTTGAAACGATCACCTACAGTTTGAATAATATTCTTGCTAACACCCTAGACAATGTAGCCTCGCTTAAACTAAAACAACTTAAAGATAAACAGGCCACTCTGAGGTCTGATGATAATACAAAGGCGCTAAAAAGACAAACCAGATACTATGAGACTAAATGGAAAAAAACTAGATTGGAAGTATTCAAAATTGCCTGGAAAGAGAATATGTCTAAATATAGACTAGCACTAAAAAACTGCAAGAACTAACTACTATCACAAATTAATAGAAACAAATCAAAATAACCCACGCCTCATTTGAAACAATGGCTAATCTACTAAACAGTCAAACATCGACAGATTTAAATGCAGCTATAACATTTAGCAGCAATGATTTTATGAATTATTTCGCAAATAAAATGACCTCTATTAGATGCAAAATTACTAAAACTCATATTCAATCTAAGCAGCGTAACTCAAAATTCTATGCCTTTGACGCACTCACTGCAAAATGTTTCTAATGTTGACCTGAAAGAACTGCTGAAACTAATCACAGCATCTAAATCATCAACATGCTCTCTAGATCCTGTACCAACAAAATTACTGAAAGAGTTGCTACAAATAGCTCAAGAACCATTTCTAAATATTATAAACTCATCTCTATCGCTAGGTTATGTTCCTAAACAGCTAAAACATGCAGTAATTAAACCACTAATCAAGAAAACGCACCTGGATCCTACTGAGTTATCCAACTATAGGGGAATCTCTAACCGTTTTGTCAAAAATATTAGAGAAAGTTGTTATAGCACAGCTCAACTCCTTCTTACAGAAGAGCAACTTTCAATCTTCAATCTGGATTCAGAGCGCATCACAGCACAGAAACTGCACTGGTTGAAATTTCAAAGGATCTATTACTTGATTGGGATCAAGGGAACATCTCTCTTCGAGTTCTGCTAGATCTCAGTGCAGCCTTCGATACGATAGATCACAGGATTCTCCTCGAGAGACTAGAGAACGATGCAGGCATCCAGGGCCAGGCTCTGAGATGGTTTAACTCTTACCTCTCTGACCGGAGTCAATTTGTTCATGTAAATAGAGACTCATCGGACACAATAGCAGTAGAGTATGGAGTTCCTCAAGGATCCGTTTCTATGGGACCCATCCTATTCTCAATAAAAATTATTGGCAAAATTATTAGAAGACATGGGGTTAGTTTCCATTGCTATGCAGACGACACCCAGCTCTATATCTCAGCAAAACCAAACGACCCTTTAAAGATAAATAAGATCTCAGAATGATTGGATGAATGAACATTTCATTCATGTCTTTAAAGCCTATTACAGAATCTCTCAGTTTTAAATCTGGAACTGGGGGGACAGACACACTGTTAATTTTTCCACTTCAGTTACAAATCTTGGCGTTATTATAGAGAGTGAACTGACGTTTAAGAACCATATCTCGTATTATTACTAAGACTGCTTTCTTTCACCTCAGGACTTTTACTAAACAGCGGAACATGCTGTCTATCGTAGATTCAGAAAAATGAGTGCATGCTTTCATGAGCTCCAGAATGGATTATTGTAACATTCTGTTAGCTGGCTGTTCGGCCGCCGTGCTACAAACATTACAATTAGTTCAGAACGCAGCAGCTAGAGTTCTCACAAGAACAAAGAAATATGATCACATTACACCAGTTCTGTGCTCTCTTCATTGGCTTCCTGTACAATATCTCAATGATTATAAGATGCAGCTCCTTGCGTTTAAAGCGCTGAATGGCTCGGCTCTGCTCTACCTGAGCAGTCTTCTATCACGATATATTCCAGCTCGCTCTGATCACAAGAAGCAGCTCTACTGATCATTCAGAAGATGAGTAGATCCACCAGAGGAGGAAGAGCCCCAAAGCTCTGGAATAAACTCCCGGATGTTTTCCGGAGCTCAGCTACGCTCACAGATTTCAAAACTAAATTAAAACCATATCTGTTTAATCTGGCATTCTAATAATTATCTCTTGGTATTTGTCTAAACAGATCTGGAGTCTGAGCGCTATAAACATACAAACTGTTGAGAAATCAATGTGGTTCAATGTTCCTCTCTAAGCTCTCCTCATCATTTATCTCTCCTCCTGCAGCTGATGCTGATCACCTGTTTGTTGTCTGTGTTAGTTTTCTAACCGTTGTTTCTTCATTTGTTAGTTCCTGTTTTGTCTTTGTTTGTTTTGTTTTTTTCAGCTGCTGTCTGGCGAGCTGTTCGTCGATGGATCTTGAGTTTGTATGTTCTTTATGCTGGGGAGATGATTAGCACCTGCCTCAGTCAGCGAGGCTCCCAGGGGCCTCACAGAACTCCTATCTACTCTACCTGATCCTCATGAGGACTTTGTGAAGCTGCTTTGATGTTTAATCCGAGTCCTATAAAGTATAGTCCTGTCTATTGTTATGTTTATTTACTTAAATGTTATTTTTGCATAGGGCTCACCTTTGGATGTCTGCAGACCAGCTCTGGAGCCTGTGCTGTGTGGTGCTGTCCTTACCAAGACCAGTTCCCTCAATTTACGACCCTAGGAGGGGTGAATTAAGTTCTATTTTTGAAGATTCCCTGGAGGGACTTTTTGTTTGCCATACTCCCTTGGAGCTGGAGGAGAGCAACCTTATTTAATTGTGATAGACTTTGTTTTGGCTCCGCTGTTCCTAATAAATCCTGTTCCAATCTCTACCTGCGCCTGGGTCCTTGTCTTCCCACAACCCTGACACTCATGTGACCCCATGGAAGAAATAATTGCCCCCCTCCCTTGCTCTAGAGCAGTGGTTCTCAAATAGCGCATTTAACCTCGGGGAACATGCTTTTTTTTATTTTTCTACTTTTTTTTTTTACAGTTCTAGAATAAAGTGCAATACCACTCCACTACATTAGGCGGCAGTGGCGCTCCCATTGGCAGAGTGTGAAGTGTAGACATGAAGTGTAGAAGACAGGCGGAGAGAGAAGGGCATAAAGAGACAAACGAAAGTCTCCTGAAAGCTAAGACGAGGAAACATGACGAGTATGTAGGGCTTGGCTTCACTGTGACTGCGGTGGGAGACGAGGAGAGACAGGTGTGCTTACTGAGTCTAAAAAAGTTGGCAAGGGACAGCATGAAGCCAAATAAATGAAGGCATCACTTAGACATATTGCCAGCAACCACGATCAGTCAAACAATGTTTATAGTTTTATTAAAGATTTAATGTTTTTTTTACATTTCAGATGCGCCTTAAATCTTTTCTGCTACAGTTAATAAAGCTATTCTTTGTTGTAGGTTGGTTCATATTTATTTTTTTTCTCTTATACGTTAATAAGGATACTGTGTTATGCAGAGGTGTATTTATAACACATTTAAAGACAAATAATACTATTTATAGTTGCGCGGGGGGGCGCTAGATGTTTTTTTATGGATGGACGTACGCTGAGCCAGGCTCGGAGGAGCATGTACAGCCTCAGACACATATTTGCTCAACCTCGCTTGGCTACCGAACCACTCGTCCCTCTCAGACGTTTGGAACGCCAACCCCTCGTGAGCCACCAAACTATTTATTAGGTTGAAGTCTCATTCATTATCGGAATGAAACTGACAAATCGCTCTCCATCTGGTGAAGACAGCAAACAGAGGAGAAACGCTCTTTGCTGTGTTTTTATGTAAATAGTTATGTACCACTAAACAACCACGAAAGGTTTTTACACATTTCTCTCACGATTGTTAGAAAAACTACAATTCTGTGTGATTCGCAGTGAAAAATGATCTGTCTATGATTTAATCTTTATGTATTTTGGGTGCAAACTGTGAAATTTGTGTGTCACCATATTAAAAATAGAACCTCAAACAAGGTTGTGCTGAAACTAATGTTATCAAACGTTTTAAGTTAAATGTACGTCTCAAAACGAAAATTGATCAATTGTTGTAACAAACACCTTCGACTCTGAAGTAATGATATAAAACAAGAAATATTTTTTAAACAATTAATATTAAAACGTTCATCGCGGTTTCTGCAGCTTTCATAAGATCTAATTTAAGACTTTTTTTCAAGACCGTTAATAATCCTATTTAAGACTTGTATCATAACATCAAAAACGTTTTTGCATAATAAACAGAACCCTTCAAACGCTTTGTTTGAAACCTTCACCATCACTTTTATGTTTTTGAGCATTTATGAGAATTTTCTCCAACTCTGGCAACCCTAGCTGTCATTTTTACATATTCTAACACTCTGGCAACCCTCACACTCACATTTCATTTTTTTTTTACTTTATGACCCTTAGTCAATATCTGGCAACCCAACCATCACTTTTCACATTTTGGCCATTTATGAGTGTTTTTATGACTCTGTCAACCCTAACCATCACTTTTATAAGTTTCTTTTCTCAAACTACGGCACAGATAAAAGTGACTTTTACGTTTTTGAGGATTTGCAAAGGTTTTCACAATCTCTGGCAACCCCAAGCAGCAACAAAAACACATATCAGAAGAGCTCTAAAAAGTCAGAAAAATAAAAGATGTTAAAAACTATTTAAGAGCTAGAACAGCGATTTTAAGACTTTTTAAGAGCTAAAATTTGCCCTTTTAAATGTTTTTTTTCAGATGCAGCAGAAGCGCTGGTTTTTCTCCGAACATCTCCGAGCCTCATGGTAAGCCCCGCTCTCCCTCCAGCAGAGGGGAGGCTTGCTGTACCGTCCTCTCACACACCGGCTGACGCCCGCCCCTCCCTGGAGCTCTACTCCACTCGTTCTCCGCGCATCTCGCCCACTCAGCAGCTTTTCCCCTCCTCTCCTGACGCCGCCGGTCCCCATAACGCTCATTTTTCACAAAGATTAATTTTAATGGAGAGAAAAACTGGTCATTCTCGTGACGCGTGTGATTCAGAGCAGCTTTCCTTTCTGCTCTCCGACGTCTCACTTCAACGAGAGCATGCAGCGGAGAGAGAGAGAGAGAGAAAGAGAGAGGAGGAGGGGGAGAGGAGAGAGAGAGACAAGAATAGGAGGAGTCGTTTTGGATAGGACGAGAGACTAGAAGCGAGGAGGAGTTAGAAGAGGGTAGAAAGAGAATAGAGAGAGGAAGGAGAGAGAGAGAGAGATGAGAGAGAGAGAGAGAGAGGGGAGGAGCGAGATAAGAGGAGGAGTAGAGGATTAGGAGAGAGAGAGAACGAGAGAGAGAGCTCCTCTCCCCCTCTATCGGGAGCGGGGCGAGGCGATAGAGAGATGGAGAGCGAAAGGCTTGCTACCCGCCCCTCGAGCTGCTGTAGCCTCTCCGAGCGAACGAGAGGAGGGGGAGAGAGAGCTGCGAGCGCTCTGCGACCCACCAAGAGAGATTCGCCCTCCTTGGCCCCTCTCTCGCGCTTGCGCGGAAAGAGCCTACTCTTTTCGTGAGAGATCCCCGCCCGACGAGAGCCCCCAGAGGAAGCTTGGGGAGAGCTGAAACGAAGAGAGGAGGGACAAATGGGGAGAGAGATGAGAGACCACAGGAGCGACAAGAGAGAAGATGAGAGAAAGACGAGAAGAGAAGAGAAGAGAGAGAGAGTGATAGAGTTGCTAATCAAACATACAGCGTGGTGTGTGTCGGAGTGGGTTTCATTCGTCAATTTAATTGGCTGAAAGCTCCCAGCACAGCAAGAAAACACATAATGGATGGCAGACGCTAAACAAGAGCTGTTTCACACACGGAATAAAGACGCTAACACCGGAGCGCAAAGCTGACCCCCTTTCCCCGGGGAAATGAATACTCCGTGATCCGAGCGGGTTTACAAGGCAGATATACGTCGATGAAAACAAAACACGATAACATTTCAACAAGGACAGAGATGAATGCTTATTTTTTCAGAACAGTTTCGTGTTAAATGAGTAAATAAATCGGAACAAATCAGACTGGGAGATGAAGGGAGCAGATCTTTCCCCGAGAGATCTTTTCATTGAGGCAGAAATTAAAGTATTGACGAAATAACTCATTAAAGTATTTCTGTACTATCATGCTTTGTAACACCAAAAATATTTTGGGATTTGTATTTAACCCTTGTCTGGTGTTCGGGTCTGCGGGACTCATTTCAGTTTTCATCAAAAAAAAAATTACACATTTAATAATTTATAATTACATTATTATTATGAGAACACCTCACACGGTTTAAAATCTAAACGTGAAGAACTGAGGTTAAACAAACAATAAATAAAGTATATTTGCTGTTTAAATCACTTGTTTCCTGGCTAAAGTAAATAACTTTTAAGTATTTTTAACATAAAAAGGTTTTGATTGGGATTAAAAGTCAATGTGTCCAGCAGACAAATTCAAATTTGGCCAAGATATTAACCCGAAACATTAGTACGGCTGAGATTAGGTCCATTTGTGGCCCATGTTTCAACCTAAAATCCAGACTTGAGCCAGAAATTAACCCAAAAACATTAGTACGGCCGAGATTTGGCCCATTTATGGCACATGTCCCAACCTAAAATCCAGACTTGAGCTAGACATTAATCGAAACATTAGTACGGCTAAGATTTGGCCCATTTATGGCTCATGTTTCAACCTAAAATCCAGATTTGTCCCAGACATTAATCCAAAACATTGGTATGGCTGAGATTTGGCCCATTTATGGTGCATGTGTCAACCTAAAATCCAGATTTGTCCCAGAAATTAATCCAAAACACAAAAGATTTGGCTCGCTCAACTTTGTAAAGTTGTCTGAGAAACAGAAATAGAAGTAGGGAAGTCCTCACCTCTGGGCTGAACGGTGATGAATGAGGCCGGACGCGGGAGGCTGCTAATGAAGACAGCAGGTCAGAGTCAGGAAAGCAGTACATGGACACACACCTCAGGACGAGGAGACGTCAGGAGAGCTCACGTCTATCTGGACACGAGGTCAGTGTCCTCACCTGACCTGCTCAAGCTACACGACAGAGGGAAAGGAACTCTTGAAAACACACTCCCACTGACAGCCAAACGTGGACACAGAGAGAATATAAACATGAGAGGACTCCAGACAGAACGGATTCAGCAAGAAGGAAATAATGATCAGCGATAAGCTAAATAAATACGAAAACAAATGCTTTTCAAAGAAAGGCTAAAGATGGCACGATTCTCACAGAGCAATGAGCGTTGAAAGAATTGTCTGCTTGGCAGAGACTTGGCCCAGTCATGGCTCTTGCCCACAAACAGATCTGGCCCAGACATTGAAAGATAAAAGTTGACCAGTTATGACCCATGAGTTAACCTAATGTCAGGATTTGCCCCACACAAGAATTGGAAACGTTTGCTTGGCTCAGACTTGGCTCACTTATGGCCCATGTGTCACCCTAAAATCCAGATTTGAGCCAGTCGTTAACCCAAAACATTAGTTCGGCTGTGAATTGGCCCAGTTGTGACCCATGTTTGCCTGTAAAAATTCAAATTTGGGCCAGACATTAAACTGAAATGTTTGTGTGGCTGAGACTTGGCCCAGTTATAACCTGTGTATTGCCCTAAAATCCAGATCTGGGCCAGATATTAATCTGAAACGTTATATTTGGCCCAGCTATGGCCCATCTGTTGCCGTAAAATCCAGATTTGGACCAGATGTTACCTTGAAACATTAACTCGGTTGAGACTTGGCCCAGTTGTGACCCATGCATTAGCCTAAAATCCAGACTAGAGCCAATCATTAACCTGAAAAGTTATCACGGGGGATATTTGGCCCAGTTATGGCCCATGTGTCACCGTAAAATGCAGATCTGGGCCAGACATTGAAAGAAAGTTAGCTCAGCTAAAAGTTGACCAGTTATGACCCATGAGTCAACCTAACGTCCAGATTTGCCCCAGACAACAATCGAAAGCGTTTGCTCGGCTCAGACTTGGCCCACTTATGGCCCTGTTATCACCCCAAAATCCAAACTTGAGCCAGACGTTAACCCAAAACATTTTTCGGCTGTGATTTGGCCCAGTTGTGGCCCATGTGTCACCAAAAATTCTAATTTGGGCAAAACATTAACCTGAAATGTCATCGTGGCTGAGACTTGGCCCAGTTATAACTTGTGTATTGCCATAAAATCCAGATTTGGGCCAGATATTAATCTGAAACGTTAGATTTGGCCCAGCTATAGCCCATGTGTTGCCTCAAAATCCAGATTTGGACCAGACGTAAACCTGAAAAGTTATCACGACTACTATTTGGCCCAGTTGTGGCCAAATAGCATCAATAAATGTCTTAAACAGATGTTTCTGATACTTGTTTGCACCTGGCATGCGTACAGCTCCGGCTGAAGTACTTTGGAGCTGCAGACCGTGTTCGGACTCAGAGTTGGTGAGTAGAGCAGAGAGCGTGATAGCGTCTGCGTGTCAGGTAAGCCTTGTGATGAGTCTGCGGCTGTCAGTGAAGCTCATTTTCTGCGACGTGTGACGCTAACAGCAGCCTGCGGTACATGCTAGCATCAAAACGCTGAAAAACACATTTACATACTGTCAGAATAATAAAATACAGTTTCTTGAGCATCGACTCAGCAGATCTGAACCTGACACAAGATTGAAAACACGACTTTAAAAACATCTGACGTAAATCACAGGAATCAAGTGCTTTCAATGTATTTTAATGAAATCATTGAAATTATGTTCATTTACGATTTGTTTTAATCAACAAAGAATCAAGGATTCGCTGAAATAGCAGAACAGAGCATTACATTGCATGTGTGTGTGTTTGTGAAAAACAATTTCACTTCAGGGCTTGACATCTTTTCTGTTATCTTACTAAAAATAAAAAAAGGCAAAGCTTTAATACTAATAATATTTTATATTTAATAATGTTTATTGTGATTTAGACATGCATTCTCAATGGAGAATGTCCCGTCCTCAAAGCATGCCTTCAAACGTAACTTTAGTTTAATCAGATTTTTGCTCCAAATACACCAGAAGAGAGCAGCTCTTGTACAGACCCAGGAACAAAACCTGAATCAATATTAATATCTAGAACATGCTGCTACTATTTGCAAAAAAAATGTGCCGCTCGTGCACAAACTCCACAGGAAAGGTGACTTCCAGAAAGCACAAAGTCTTTGGAAAGATGCTTCAGTCGGAGGCAGGGAGGAAATTTCTTAGTGAAATTGCCGTGCTGGCAAACAAACTTTGAATGTGAGTGTGTTTGCAGAAAACGCCAGGTTCTTGATCACTGTCTGCTCCAGTCACAAAACGCTGACACAGCAGAGACTCATGGGAAAAACAGCCCAGCGGAATCATGGGAGCTGTATTTCTCTCTGCGAATCTGGGTTAACCACACGCGCACCCGAGTGCTGCGATGCTGAAGGGACAGCAGTGATTCTTCACCACACACGCCTGATTTATCTCCAGCGCACTTCTTCTGCGATTCAGAGAAAGCAAACCTGCAAACTAATCTGTTAGGGAGCATTTACATCTCCACGGCCCTCGTGGTGACCCACATATCCAGATTCGGAGGAATTTCTGCTTGAGTAAACAGGAGAGCTTAAAGTGCTGCTTTACACTCAGAGAGTGATCTGAGCAACATCGCAATAGTGCTGATAATGCATCTGAAGTAGGTCCCCGGCATGACGACACGGGCCCTGTCCACACGTACACGGTTATTTTGTAACCGCACCTTTTTTACAAGGTTGCACAGTGCCGCCACAAGTAACCCGAGCAACGTTTTTACTGTAACCGACGCTGGCCAAAGTGATTTTTTGGAAGCGCTACTGAATCGTTTCCGTGTGGACAGGATAACCGCGCAGAATTTGGTTTGTTATAAGGAGTTACACACATGGACAAAATTGTTGGTACCCCTCAGTTAAAGAAGGACAAAACCACAATTCTCATTGAAATCACTCGAAACTTACAAAAGTAACAATAAATACAAATTTATTGACAATTAAACAATCAAAATCAGCAATCACTTTTGAATTGTTGATTAACATAATTATTTAAAAAAACAAACTAACGAAACAGGCCTGGACAAAAATGATGGTACCTCTATAAAAGATTGAAAACTTTTTGACCAGAGTGACATGATTAACTCAGGTGTGTCCTTTAATTGACATCACAGGTGTTTCCAAACTCATAATCAGTAAGTCTGCCTATTTAAAGGGAGACAAGTAGTCACTCTGCTGTTTGGTGAAAAGGTGAGTGCCACACTGAACATGGACAACAGAAAGCGAACGAGAGAATTGTCCCAGGAGATCTGAAAAATCATTATAGACAAACATCTTAAAGGTAAAGGCTATAAGACCATCTCTAAACAGCTTGAAGTTCCTGTGACAACAGTGGCTCGTATTATTCAAAAGTTCAAGACCCACGGGACAGTAGCCAATCCCCCTGGACGTGGCCGCAAGATGAAAACTGATGACAAATTGAAGAGACGGATCGTTCGAATTGTATCCAAAGAGCCTAGAAGAACCTCCAAAGAAATTAAAGGTGAACTCCATGGCCAAGGCACATCAGTGTCAGATCGCAGCATTCGTCGTCGTTTGAGCCAAAGTGGACTTCATGGGAGACGACCAAGGAGGACACCACTGCTGAAAAGAAATCATAAAAAAGCGAGACTGGAATTAGCAAAAATGCATGTTGACATGCCACAAAGCTTCTAGGAGAATGTCCTTTGGACAGATGAGACCAAACTGAAGCTTTTTGGTGAGGCACATCAACTCTATGTTCATAGACTCAAAAACCAAGCATACGAAGAAAAGAACACTGTCCCTACGGTGAAACATGGAGGAGGCTCAGTAATGTTTTGGGGCTGCTTTGCTGCATCTGGCACAGGGTGTCTTGAATGTGTGCAAGGTAGAATGAAGTCTGAAGACTATGAAGGCATTCTGGAGAGAAATGTGGTGCCTAGTGTCAGAAAGCTTAGTCTCAGTCGCAGGTCATGGGTCTTTCAACAGGACAACGATCCAAAACACACAGCCAAAAACACCCAAGAATGGCTGAGAGAAAAGCGTTGGACTGTTCTAAAGTGGCCTTCCATGAGCCCAGATCTGAATCCCATTGAACATCTGTGGAAAAAGCTGAAACGTGCCATTTGGAGAAGACACCCATCAAACCTGAGACAACTGGAGCAGTTTGCTCATGAGGAGTGGGTCACAGTACCTGTTGACAGCTGCAGAACGCTCATTGACAAATACAGAAATTGTTTAATTGCAGTGATTGCCTCAAAAGGTTGTGCAACAAAATATTGAGTTATGGGTACCATCATTTTTGTCCAGCCCTATTTCTTTTGTTGTTGTTTTTTAATAATTATGTTAATCAACAATTCAAAAGTGATGGCTGTGTTTGATTGTTTAATTGTCAATAAATTTGTATTTATTGTTACTTTTGTAAGTTTCGAGTGATTTCAGTGAGAACTGTGGGTTTGTCCTTCTTTAACTGAAGGGTACCAACAATTTTGTCCACGTGTGTATATGAGCTCTTTAACTGATGCAGAAGCATTTGCTCAGAGCTCCAGAAAGTTAATGGAGATGGAGCGAGGGTTCGAGCTCTGGCTCTCAGAGCTAAAGCAGATCTTCTGAGATGTTCAGGACTACATGAGCACACGACATGTTTAATAACGTGTTTAATCCCAACTTCATTTTTTTCGACCCCTGCTCGTGTGAACACGATTTTGTATGTAAACAAGTAAGATAAACAACGTTTGGACGTGTGTAACGGTTTGTGACGTCACCCATATCTTTCTGTTAAAAGACTCAGAGTGGACCTAGCGTTCGAAAACATGTTCACAGGGCGAGACATGGCTCTAGTGAAGGAATCTGATTGGCTGAAGGATTTAATTGAATACATCTTAAACAAACAAATTTAAACATAATTCTCGACCCTAAGAGCGTTCATGAAGTTCAAAACTAGTGATCTGAATCAGCAAACCTGAAGAAGCCAGGGATGCCGCACCCTCAAAGTCTAAATGATGTTTTTTGTCATGTTTTGTTAATGTAAAGACAATAACAAAGTTTATATTGCATAAATGATTTATAGAAATGAACTAATTATTAGAAATAATAGTCAAGTTATTCAGAATAATCCTGATTTCAACTATTACCGAAATAATCGTGATGATCATCTCTCACATAATCGAGCAGCTCCAAATTCAAGCCTAAAATCTTTTCTACTGGTGCGATAAAGAATTTGGTTTTAAGAAAGATCCGGTTTAAAGATCAACTGCAGCTCTCAAGTGTCCAATCAGTTTAAAGTAGGGATGCACCGATACCGGTATCGACCTCAACACCACATTTTCTAAAGTACTCGTACTCGTTACAAGACCCCCGAAACCACCGTCTGAGAAATGTCTGTTTGAGTAGCGTGTAAGGGGTTAATCACAGGCGCCGAGGGCCCGCACACACACACACACGCACGCTCTCTCTCACTCACTCACTCACTCACATCACTCACTCTCTCACTCACATCACTCATCACTCACTCACTCACATCACTCACTCTCTCACTCACATCACTCATCACTCACTCACTCACATCACTCACTCACTCACATCACTCACTCTCTCACTCACATCACTCACATCACTCACTCACTCACATCACTCACTCACTCACATCACTCACTCTCTCACTCACATCACTCATCACTCACTCACTCACATCACTCACTCTCTCACTCACATCACTCATCACTCACTCACTCACATCACTCACTCACTCACATCACTCACTCTCTCACTCACATCACTCACATCACTCACTCACTCACATCACTCACTCACTCACATCACTCACTCGCTCACTCACATCACTCACTCCCTCTCTCACTCTCTCACTCACTCACTCACATCACTCACTCACTCACTCACTCACATCACTCACTCACTCACATCACTCACTCACTTACTCACATTTTAATGTTTTTTATTACGTAGTATCGGTGAGTACTCAAATGCAAGTACTCGTACTCGTTTTCCAAAAAACTTGTATCGGTGCATTCCTAGTTGAAAGTGTTTAATAAATGTTTAATAAATAAAAAGTGTTTAATAAATGCACACATTTTTGATCCAAATCAAACTCATATTTATACCTCACAATTGAGCAAGCATACAGTCAATTTAATGAGTTCATTCAGGACTTCATTGCATTCAAACGCTCCATGAGATGGTCCCAGTATGGATGGAGGCGGTCACAGGTTCACCTGAGGCCACATGGCCTAAGCCTAACCTAACATATACACCCAGCACCGGAACTGCGAACAAACTCCAGCTTTCATGGTTAATTCCTCTGCGCTGGGTGTGCACTGTGTCTGTGTGTGTGTATGCACTGTGTGTTCTTACGAGCTGATGCTGAGCTCAGACTGCCACAGAAACACACTCTCTCTCTCACCATGCAACAAACGCCCGCGTCAGAGCTCATTAGATGTGTGTGTGGTGTGAGGGGGCCGAGTCGTGGCAGATTGAGTTGCGCTCATCGCAGCACACAGGCGCACTCAGGACTGTTTGTGTGGCGAGCGAGAATGTGTTCTCTGCACTTCTGACACAAGCACAGACCGGACATGTAAAAACACATCGAAAATGAGCACTGATTTAATGATTTTAGTCTCGATTATACATTGATGGACTCTTTTTGTTAGAATGGATCATTGTTTACTGAGTTCGTTTTTAAATTAGAATTTTATCTAAAACTTATGTTAACCTCATTCTTTTGTGGTACACAATGCATATAAAATCATAGATTATTGTTGCTAATATTTTTCACTGTACAGTACATTACACCCGAAAGAAGTTCGTGGGTTGAATTGAAACTTGAAATAGTGATAGAGTTGAACAAAGAAACTTAAATGAAGAAAATAAGAACTAACTATTAGAAACAGAGAAATGTGTAAAAATAAATTTTGTGCATTTTTGGAACCGACCTGGTAGTACACAACTAATTACATTAAACTGCACAAAAAAAGCAGTTTCTGACACTTCTAGCAGTTGTTTTAGACTTTATAGAGTTAGGGTTGCAAAGGTAACAGACAGGAAGTGATTTTTTTTCAGGAGAAGGTTACTTTTCCGGCCTGAATTCGTCGACTTTTGTTGCATTTTTAAGATGCTGTTTTTTGATATTCATCTTGCACACTGAACACTTTTAATGTGTTCAAACAGTTAATTTTTTATTATTAGCGCACCTTTGTGCAATTGAAACGCTCTCATCCTGTTTGCCAAGCTTTTCTGCTATTCCCCACCACAGTCCATCTTTTACTTACTTTATTTACAACCAGAACTTTGGCCCTGTCCCAAATGGAGCCCTCCAGACTTGTGTTCTTCACTCGAGTCCACACTCTGGTGACGTCTAGGGGCCATTGACTCAAGTGCTCGAGGGGCTTTGAGGTCGTATTTTGGGACAGACGCAGGAAAAGCTCCACTGGTGTTTACTCTACAGCTGCGATTCAGCTTGAATAAGGACATTATCTGCTTTGACTTCACCACGGTTTCTGCACACAGAAAGAGGTTTTGTTGTTGTTTATTCGTTGTTAATGCACAGAGAATTAAGACCGATAACTCTTAAAAGAATTGTGATAATTGTTGCAGTAGGTTATTTCTCTGATAACTGTTTACGAGTCACTTCAGGGCTTTCTTCTTCTCATATCTCCGATCTGCGTGAGCTCCTCCCAACAATTGTCTGTTTGGTCATTCGCAAAGAATTCTGGTTTGTGAGGGCACATGGAGCCTGCGTCGATGCCGGCTTTGCCAAATACTGCATAGAGGGTGCTAATGAGCACACTTCAGAGTCTAAAAATGATAGGTGGGACACTGTAATGACACGCGCGATTCAAGTCCACAAGTGCGCCATTTGGGACAGGTCCTATGATGAGTGTCCTGGACAAGGCGGCGCTAAAGGTCCAAACGTGTTTGAAAACACTTCCAGTTGATGAGGAAAATGCACAAAAAAATTCCAATTAATCAGAATTAAGAGTTCCGGGAAGGCCGGCTTCTGATTGGTCTGCCAGCAGATGACTTCACATCAATTCAGCAACAGAAAGACTCTCCAGTGCGGGTAAAAGATAACGACAGAAAAACTAGAATAAAAGTGCAGCGGTTTCGGTCTCAGGAACAGAGCGCAGTTAAACGGCACGGCTCTGAAGAACACAGGCGTGCTGTTAGCAACAGCCTGTTCACACTTTATCGACCTCTCCATCATCTTATCAACAACATTTATTTCATGATATTTATCGGTAGAAAGAGACGGATATTCCAAGAAACGCATAAATGTTGGTTTTAATATCATTTTTATTTAGTATTCTACGTCAGTGGTGGGGTTTTCAGTCAGACACTTTTGTTAGTTTTGCACTTCTCTCTTTCTTCTAGGGACCAGAGATTGTTTTCTTTTAAAAAGCCATTGCTGTGCCCAATTCCCATTTGTTAAAATAATTTCAGTTTTTAGTGAGCGCATTTGCATATAGCGCACTCGCGTCAATAAAAGTGGCTGGTTTTTCCCTTCATTTGTTAATTCTGCGCGCTCAACCCTGATCCTAAGAATCAAAACATTATGGTACATCTTTATCACCGTAACCATAAACCGGATTTATGCAAAACAAGTGAAAAAACAACAAAGAAGGAGTTTTAGGTTATTATTTTAGTAAAAGAAATAGTACAAAAACAATAGAGCTAAAAATAGAGGTTCAAAAAATACTAGACACAAAGCTGAAGAAAATAGAGGTCAAAAAACAAGTCTTGAAATTTCCTTTCATTTAATTTATATCAAGTAAAACTAGTAGATTGGAGTAATGTGGGCCAACCTTTGCTGCACACTAACAATAAAATACTGATTCCATACTAAAGCCGGGCACAAGATCACACCTAAAATATTTTCCGGAACAAAAAAAATGGTGAAAACATTTCCTTCAAGTTAAACTTCTGTAATCTCCACACTGTTGTGTTGTGTATAAAATATTAGCACCTGTACAAGTTCTTTGTGGCGTTCACCGCCGACTCTCAGGCGTGCTGAAGGTAAAACTCTCAGCTTTGAGATCTATCGTTCTCCTCCTGCACTTCTCTCTCCAGTATCTCCCTGCTCTTCCTCAGGTAGGCCTCTCTCAGGTACTCATCAGGTGTGACTCCCATCTCCTCCAGCTCTCTCAAGATCTTCTCCAGCCTCTGGATGCTCCTTGCGCTCTTTATTTTGCGTCCGCTGATGTAGAGCGTGAATCTTCTGAAGTCCATCAGCTCACAGGAGTCTCGTTCACACAGATTGGGAATCTGGTCGGGTAGATCCAGCTCGGGGAAGAAGCGCAGGCCGGTCAGTCGCTCCAGCTCAGAAACGCTCACCTGCGAAGGGCGACATCGGTAAGTGTTCGCCGCTATGAAGAAAACATGAACGAGCTCATCAAGAAGAGTGAAGGATTTCTGGTGTGGTCTTCACATAGGGTTGGCAAAGGAGGAACGTCGGAAACCATCTCAGGAGTCGCTTAGAGGTCGCCATTGCTATCACCACTATCCTATATGCTGAAGTTTGTTTCTATGGTTCTGAAGGTCATTTTTAGCTTGGAAATATTGATTTAAAGTTAACTGATGAACACAACGAGCTGTTAAACCTTGCAGGGATGTGGAGATGTGGGCTTAATTTTTGTTTTACTTGAAAATAAAAAAGGTTCTCAAGTTCTGAACATGATTTGAAGATGAAAATTGTTCTGGTCTGGACATCCTCTTTCAACACAGGAAGCTCTGTTTGATTAAAAGAAACTTGAAAATTTTACCAAAACACAAAAGTTATTTTTGGTCAAAATATAAACTTTGTAAAAACTAAAGTTTATCTTGAGAGATGACAGAGGCATCTTCTTTTTTGTTTTCAAGTTAAGAATGAGTTTTATAAAAACAGAAAATATTGTCTTAATTAAACAGTATATTTAGGGTTCTAATAGGCTTTTTTATGTACATTTTACCTGTTTAAACTAGAAGCACCAAAATATATTACATGGAAAGTAGTGCTAATATTAGACCAAATTGGTGCTTAGATGGACCTGCATTATTGTGACAAAGAGGATTGTTTAATAGCAGATGAATGATTAGCTCTTCTCACCTGGAACTCTGTGAGTTTGTGTTGGAAGCCGAGAGGAGCATTGGGGACCACGAACGCTCCCAGAGCCAGAGACTGTGAGGAGTCAGGGTCTCTCTGAACCAGGATCAGTTTATACAGGTGAGTGGGAACCGCTACCTCATCTTTACCGATCACCTGCATTCAGAGAAGCCAGCGGTTAAAAGAGCTGCAGCCCGAAGAGTAACAGCGCCATCTTCTGGACTGTTACTGCGGCGTTAACTCACATCTTCAAACTTGAAAGGACTAAAAAGGCTTCATTTTAAACTCATTTAACCTTAAAGCAACTTCATTAAAAAGACTTAAAGTAGATGCATTGTTAATTAACTTGCATCAAATCAGTGAATGTTGGAAGGAGCTTCCAGACAGTATTGTCTAAAAAAAACTTAATGAAATTGATGCAAAATCCTCAAAACAAAAAGTTGCTGCATAAAAATACATTGTCCAACAGCTCAGAGGTGGCTATTTTTCTTATATCGGTGTCAGCTTCACTTTTCAAGCTTGATGAAAATAAACCAAAACTGACTACTTGTATGTCTATTGATCTACAATTGATTTTGAAGAAAAATGTGCTGAAACAGTGGTGTTATGAGGGAACTGCTATTCCATGACATAAGTTGCATGGCTGGGAGTTGTTTTACTTCATTAAAAATTTATAAAAATTAGGGCATGGCGATAAACTGATTTTGTTGAGGGTGTGGTTTACATCGATTTCCTTGACTGAAAATCAGTTTTCTCTAAAATGTAAAATGCTAGAAATAAAATGGGCTCAGCCCTCTTCATTCGTGTTTTATCACAAAAATGTGTGTAAAACACTGTTGAAGAAAAGTAGCCGCAGCACATGTGAGCTCGTCTGCGTGCTGTCACTGCAATTCAATCAGTGCTGTACTTTATCCGCGGGGAGAGAGAGATCATTAAAGGGACGAGGAGATGAAGAGCAGCACCAGAGCCGATCCAGACTGCGACAAGAACCCACAACACCATTTTACCCTGACATTTTGACTGCAATAGAAATCACAAAAAATTATCCTAGCAGCAAATGTTGTTGAACAAACCAAGTTTCTAAAAGTGACCAAGAACAGCTGAAAATGTTGCTGGATTTGTCACTATTCTCTGGATTACCCGATAAAAACGCCACAACAGAGACAGTCGGGAGAGAAGCCTCTCTGCGACCTAGACCTCTAATGAGTTCTCTCTCTCTCGCTTACAGAAAGCACGGAGTGATCGAATCGGGCGATCCGCGTTTCACAGCAGCACGGACCAAACAGCACCAACCTCTCACTCACAACCCACCCACGGACGCATTGGAAGCACGGACTCACGGGAAGCATCCCGAAGACACCGTCACACCTCACTTCACACCGGCACTGTAAATAAAAAAGCCCTTCGGGGGTGTGTTCACTACAACTTGTGTTTGCCTTTTCACTCCACCCGTCTGCAACAAAACCCTAAGTTACCAACACTTGACGAGTGGCAACACTCTCTCTTTCCCTCAGTGATCTCGCGTTCTCTCTCTCGGATCAAGAATCGGGCTATCGGTGAAAATGTGTAAATTAAAACGTTCAGTCTGTATTGAAAGTGTTCAGCTTCAGTTCCAGCAAACTGAGAGAGCGAGAAATGAAGTATAAAACAGCCTGAGTGAGTAATGAGTAGTGAGTAAAAACCGCAGGAGGGAAACTTGTTTATAACAGGACGGTGAAAGTGTTAAACGGTCACATCTGCAGTTAAGAATAAACTCCTCCTGAGGGTTCCTCATGAAGATATTCTCTCAGGCTTGAGGAGCAGCTTAACAACTAATCTACAGGAGAACTCCTCAGATTTAAACTCCGAGTGCAGTTTGAGGTGAACCGACAGCAAGAAACCTGGAGGAAATTAACACAAATATTGATCATATTTAACAGTGGCAAAAACAGTTCTCTGTCTAATCTCTCACATTAAATAAGGTTAATATGCACATTTTGTCTCTAATGTTATTAAGGTCTACTGAAATATGATGTCCAATTTTTCCCATTATATCACGATATAATACCAATACAGTCAGGACAGCGGAAAATTCCATGATATGAATTGTAACCCATATCGTCCACCGCTGACACACCGGTATATGAAAAATGCATATCATTAAAAATAAAAACAGCTGTATTTGATATGAGCGGGTATACCACTCAGCCCTACACTAGACAACATAAACTCTCCCCAGAGAGATCATTGGAATAGAAATATGCCATTTAAGACTCAAAATACAAAGATTTTATTGTCACTCATTAAACACGTGTTCTATGTCTGTGTGCTCTGACCTGATATGAAACTATTTTCCTGCCGTCGTCGGAGAGTTTAGGCATCACGAGGGGGCCAGAAACAACCCACACGCCGCTGAAGCGCTCAGTCAGCTCGCGGCAGTACATCTCCAGCCTAGCTCACAAGGACGCTCGTCATCGTTGCGCTCGGTGCAAACACAGCCGTGATCCCCCACGCAGACACTCACCTGTTCCAGAAGCCAGCGTTGTTCTCGTAGTTCTGCGGGACGATGTTAGACAAGTAGAATGTTTCCGCCATTGCTTGCTGTGGATGAATCAAACATGAATGATAAAAAAATGCACTCTCAAGGGCTGGATGGTGAAATTTGGATGTAGTAGAGTTATTCTAGATGTCATTGCTGCACAAAGATGTTTGCGTGAGTGGATACTCTTACCGTGGAACTCTTGTTGTCTCCAGCGGGTGCCATGTGTCCTCGCGACCAACCGCTCCGCAGATAATCCTCGTTCTGAGCGGAGAAGCGCTCAGGAACATCAGGATCCGGTTTGAACTTGCAGTGCTTTCGGTCTGCTTCGCCTGAATCCGAGCGAGTGGGACAGAAATGCTATTACATCGTTATAAACACATTACAGTACAACAACGCAAATGTGACTTTTCACCCTTTATGCACCATTCTGTTTGAAAGCTGTAAACATAAGTTCAACTCGGTTTTCAGTTAAGAATTTTACCTCAATAATCTGTCTTTAACCCTTGTGTGGCCTTTGGGTCAAATTAACCCGTTTCTAAATTTTACAACAATAAAAATGTTACAAGTGTATATTCTTTTCTAGTAGGGACTGGTTGCAATAATTCAAGAAATGTTCTCTATATTATATTTGAGATAAGTCATATGTGTTAATGACTTATGGAGTAAAATTTAGATTTTTAATTGCTTTTAAAATGGGAATACCCCACAAAGGTTAAAGTTGTATTTATGCAGGTAAAACTATTACAGATTTGGGGTCTTTTTACATCTCTAGCTCGTTTAATTTGGTGCGGAGAAGTAAACAACGGAGGAGCGAACGCTATAGTACACCGGGACAGTACGCTCAATCAACTTTTACTGCATCATTTCTGTTAATCTCTTAACACACGTGATACAGGTCGTGAATGACACTCGTAAACGTATACAAAGCAAAGCTTCTTTGTGGGGAATCGTATACGAAGCAATGTGTGAAAGATGAAGATTTACACAATAGTTCAGCAGGAGCGGCACAAATTACTTTTGTAAAAGATATACTGTATAACCAATGACCTACAAGGTGATGCACTTTTTGTTTCCCAAGAAGCATCTCTACTGATCGTTCAGAAGATGAGTAGATCCACCAGAGGAGGAAGAGCGTTCTCATATAGAGCCCTGAAGCTCTGGAACAAACTCCCGGATGTTGTCCGGAGCTCAGCTACGCTCACAGAGTTCAGAACCAAATTAAATACATATCTGTTTAATCTAGCATTCCAATAATTGGCTCCTGGTATTTGTCCAAAACAGATCTGGTGTCTGAGAGCTATAAACATACAAACTGTTGAGAAAGCAATGTGGTTCATGTAAGCTCTCTTCGTCATTTATCTCTCCTGCAGCTGATGCTGATCACCTGTTTGTTGTGTAATATAAAATTTAAGTCATTATAATGAGTATTAGTAAATATCTATTTTAGTTCGATATTGAATGTGTGTTAACAGTTTTGCCAGCCTGAGAGGGAGGTGACTGGTGGAGTGGGTGGAGTCTCCGGCCAGCGATGGGCTTGTCCCCTGGGAAGGCATAAATTCGGGTGCACAGAGACTTTTTGCTCTCTTTTCCCGCTCTCTTCCCTCTTCACTTTATGAATAGCTTCTTGTAGTTTTACCATTTCAGTGTTTGTTTAAATGAGAAGTGCAAAATAAAGTTGCCATTGGTGCTGCTGTTCTGTACCCTGCCTCCGGAGGGATTTCTATGAGAGAGAGAGTTTAATATTCTACAACAGTTGTCTGTTACTGTTACTCTACCTGATCCTCATGAGGACTTTGTGAAGCTGCTTTGAAAGCAACTGATAAAGAAGCGCTATAGAAAAACTTGATTGATTGGTTTAAAGTGTTCTATAATATAAACACTTTACCTAAAGTGTTTAGCAGATATGTTATAGCAGGCAGTATTTTATTCAGTGCATCAGGTGCATGAACGGACTGTTTGTTTGCGTGAACACTGTTCCACAGATCTTTTAAACCTCTTCCTCTGAGCTTCTATCTGAACACTGAAAGGATCGCTGAGTTCTTGGGGGGTTTGAGAAACTAATAAAAAACATGATCACCAGAGCAGATTTCTATAAAAGCAGAATCAGAAAGATCTACATTTCCCAGTGTGCAGCACGCACACACAAGGTACAGCGGTGCTCTCCAGTGTTGGTACAAAAACGTTCCCTTGGTTCCTCCCACATGAACGGAACCAGGGATATGAAAGCACCGTAACCCTCTGCGCCAGGGAATAGTTATTTGAATGAATTTTTTGTTTGTTTTGTTAACATTAACCAAACTTGTCTTTAGTTGGTTAAATTATCGAAATAATAATTATTAGGTGCGGGTCATGTTCTGTCTTGGTGTGCATTACGACCGCATGAGTGAGCATCTTCTCATCGATTATCTAGTTTATGTTTCTCCATCCATCCATTTTCATGTCGGCTTTCTTCCCTTTCGGGGTCGCCACAGCAGAATGAACCACCAACTCCTCTGGCACATGTTTTTGTGGCGGATGCCCTTCCAAACGCAACCCATCACTGGGAAACATTCACACACTCATTCTCACTAAAACACTACGGACAATCGTTCTTACTCAATTCTCTTATTCCGCATGTCTCTGGACTTGTGGAGGAAACCGGAGCACCCGGAGTAAACCCACGCGATCACGAGGAGAACATGAGAACTCCACATAGAAATACCAACTGACCCAGCCGAGCCTAGGACCAGCGACCTTCTTGCTGTGAGACGACCGTGCTACCCACTGCGCCACCGTGACGCAGTTTACGTTTCTGATTAGGGTAATAAACCTGGGTTTTTTTGTTTCATTATTTCATGTTTTGTTTAGCTTATCTGCACAGCGAAAACAAAGATGATGGTGTTTAAGGTCAGCTTACCCAGTAATCGAGAAGCGGAGAGATGCTCTGCCACCCATCGAGGAGTCCGCCGTGTCTGATCGTAGGCAAGCACATGATTGTGATAGAAACGAGTTTCTGCTCCGCTCTCAGGGAAACCGAACTGACCAATCAGATGCTGCTCAGAGGAGAGACCTTCACACACAGAAGAAAGTCTGAACTACAACAATATATGAAACAGAGACTGAATGAAAATTCAGTCTTAAAATTAGAAAAAAACGTCTAGCTGATAAATAGACAAAAACTAGAATATTTCAACTTGTATCTAGTCTCTAGTGTCTTAAAACTAGACAATCTGTCTTAAAACTAGGATGTTTTCTCTTATATTTAAGACTAACTTAGAAAATTAAATATTAATATAAGTATATATGACCCTGAATTAAGAAAGTTTGTGCTTAATTTTAGTTCTTAGAGTATGGGTTCTTAAAACTAGAAATTCTAGCTCAAAAATTTAATTTTAAATAAATATTTTATATATTATTTAGGCCTATTGATGTATTCTTAGATAGTACAGTTCAGATAGGAGACAGGTAGCACACTTAGTAGAGCTCTGGGGAGATGATCGGTGAAGGACCAGAGCTGGATTAGAACCCCCATCACCAGAGGTTTCAGGTCCACATGTCAACGCTCTGACCGCTATGCTATCAGTGCTGACAAGTTATTTCAGTTCTGATAAGCTATATAAAACTAAAAGAGAAAACATTCCTGTTTTAAGACATATTGTCTAGTTTTAAGAGCACTAGTGACTAGATACAAGTTGGAATATTTTAATTTCAATGCTTTTTTGCAGCTTGGAAAGACTTGTTTTAAAAGTTTTTGTATGTTTTTAAGATCCAAAAGCATTTGTTACCAGCTAAAAGTTTTTGCTAATTTAAAGAATTCTTGCCAACTGAAATTTGCTCACCCCATTAGCAGATTCTTTTGCTTGATCTAGGAAGAGTTTATCTATATTTGAGTTTTTTTTTTCTTGTTTCAAGAGTGCTTTTTTGAAGCACAGATCTCTTCCATCAAAGTTAGAACACAACTGGACGGTGTTTTAAGGTTTGGGGTATTGATGATTTGTTTATGGTTTATTTCACAAACATTTAAGTCTTATTTCAAGAAATCAAATGTTCTTACCTTTACTTGATCTAGAGTAGAACTAGATTTAAGATTTTTTTTCTTGTTCCAAGATGCATGTTTTTACCAATATTTAATATTGATTTCTTAAAATAAAATATTAATAAAATTCTTGAAATAAGAATATGTTGAGTCAAAAATTCTTGTCTTAAGATTCTTGTTTAAAGATCAGTGGCAAAATCAGCAACTTGTTTCACATAGTTTCTTAATTCCAAGAAAATAAATGACCAGAATATTTTTTTTCTCCTCAAGAAAATATCAGTTTTATTTTCTCAAAATAAGCTAAGTAATTTATACCCAAAAGGTTTAAATTAGAAATTTCTTCATAAAATAAGAAAATCAAGATTTTCAATCTAATTTTAAGCATTTTCAGCTTTTCTTGGAATTCATTTTTTGCAGTGCACATACTTACTTACATCAACCAGCAATAACTAGATTAACTACAAAAAATCTCAACATTTACTTAAACCTTAAGCTAGACTTCATAAATGATTTTCATCTTTATAACTACAACTAATTTATTTGTGCACTTGCAGCAGTTATTGAAAAAACACTACTTGTCTTTACTTTGCATATTTCATCAACATTTATTATATATAGTTACTGCGTGTGTACCAATAACAAGTAATTCATCACTTATCGAATAGTTAATAACATTACATTGAAAATCGACAATAACACTGTAATAAAGCCATGTCAATGTTGTAACATACGCGTTAATGCATTATTCTATATACATACAGTAAGTCATATAGATATGTTATACTCACTTTTGGAAAGTGAAGTTTATCTGATAAACCAGCAAATGTAGAGGGAGCTTAATTAAACGCACCTGTAACTCTCTGCTGCTCTTCAAACGTGTAGAGTTTAAACGCCGCGATACCTGAACCGGCCCCGAACACGAACCCGCTCACAAACCGTAGCGACAACATTTATATATATTTATATTTTTACGCTAGTAAGTAGCTATTTACCGCACACGCAGAGACGGCTACACAAACGGAGACACGTGCGGTCTATAGCTTGACCGAGGCGCGCATGCGCAAAATGGTCACTGACTGAGCACAGCTCGTCACAGCGGCCACTAGCGTACTTAAGCGATAACTACAACATCGCTGGGAGTAATTTAAACAGAAATACTTTTAATCTGTTTTTACATCTGATATATTTTCTTGGCAATATGAAAATGTGACATTCTTCTTCAGCCTTGCAAAAACTAATAATAATATTTAAAAAAATACTTTCTAATATATTTACTTAAACCATTAAGGGATCACATCTACTAAAAACAAGCAATTAAATAAAAAAAAAGTGTTTTTGTTGTTGAAAACTGAATGTAAAATTACACACTAGCATGTAATTTTGTGTTTGTAGAACATCGTAGCCACCTTTTTTATCCAGACACAAAGACACAGACACTTTAGTGAAATTCTCCTGGCCAGAATATAAAAAACAGAAACGTGATGTCCATTTTAATAGATGAATGATCTTAGTGGTTTAAACCGAAATAACAAGCACAAAAGATCATATTAAAGCACTAACAAGTTTGCTTTTCAAGGCAGATGTGTAAATGTACATATTTTATTCCATGATTTTATATTTCCAGATATATTATGCTTTGCTTTGAAACTACCTACATTAGTATTAAATATTCCGTTATAACAGCGTGCATCAATGCCATGCAAAGTTCACCATGCTGTCAAAACAGTGTTATATAACAGTTATCAAAGCTGTATCTATGTTATAATATGAAAAATATCAAATTAATGACTGATGTAGAATAAAGAATCTATAATCAAATATCCAACCCACCTGCAGCAGATGTGATCTGGAAACTGTTGAGCATGCGCCACCTTCTGTACAAACTCATTGTTTGTTTACAGTAAAGAGATAAACCTTTTACACGCCGTGTTTGAACAAAACCCTTTTCTCTAGCAACACGTGAGAAGTCCTACAGGAGTCAAGACGCTCACAATCATGTACGGGATAAACTAAAATATATGAATCTGAAATCTAATGAAGAGCTGGTGTTGATGGATGTGGGTCTCTCCCGTGCAGGTCCCTCAGGTCAATCAATCAATCAATCAATCAGTTTTTATATAGAGCTTCTTTAGCAGTTGCTTTCAAAGCAGCTTCACAAAGTCCTTGTGAGGATCAGGTAGAGTAAATAGTTACTCTGTAAGGCCCCTGGGAGCCTCGCTGACTGAGGCAGGTGCTAATCACCTCCCCAGCATAAAGAATACACATATTTAAAATCCATCGACGAACGGTTCATCGGACGGCAGCTGAAAAAAACTAAACAAAACATAACAAACAAAGACAAAACAGGAACTAACAAATGGCAAAACAACGGTTAGAAAACTGTAACACAGACAACAAACAGGTGATCAGCATCAGCTGCAGGAGAGATAAATGATGAGGAGAGCTTACATGAACCACATTGTTTTCTCAACAGTTTGTATGTTTATAGTGCTCAGACACCAGATTTGTTTAGACAAATGCCAAGAGATAATTATTCGAATGCTAGATTAAACAGATATGTTTTTAATTTAGTTCTGAACTCTGTGAGTGTAGCTGAGCTCCGGACAACATCCGGGAGTTTATTCCAGAGCTTCGGGGCTCTAAACGAGAACGCTCTTCCTCCTCTGGTGGATCTACTCATCTTCTGAACGATCAGTAGAGCTGCTTCTTGTGATTGAAGAGAGCGAGTGGAATATATCGTGAGAGGAGACTGCTCAGGTAGAGCGGAGCCGAGCCATTCAGAGCCTTAAAGGCAAGAAGCAGCATGTTATAATTGATGTGATATTGTACAGGAAGCCAATGAAGAGAGCACAGAACCGGTGTAATGTGATCATATTTATCGGTTCTTGTGAGAACTCTAGCTGCTGCGTTCTGAACTAATTGTAATGTTTGTAGCACGGCGGCCGAACAGCCAGCTAACAGAATGTTACAATAATCCATTCTGGAGCTCATGAAAGCATGCACTCATTTTTCTGAATCTACGATAGACAGCTGTTTAGTAAAACTCCTGAGGTGAAAGAAAACTGTCTTAGTAACATAAGAGATATGATTCTTAAACGTCAGTTCACTATCTATAATAACGCCAAGATTTTTAACTGTAGTGGAAAAATTAACAGTGTGTCCCCCAGTTCCAGATTTAAAACTGAGAGGTTCTGTAATAGGCTTTAAAGCTAACTAGTAATATTTCTGTTTTATGGGGATTTAGCATAAGGAAATTTTCATTCATCCAATCATTCTGAGATCTTATTTAACTTTAAAGGGTCGTTAGGTTTTGCTGATATATAGAGCTGGGTGTCGTCTGCATAGCAATGAAAACTAACCCCATGTCTTCTAATAATTTTGCCAAGGGGCAGCATGTATATTGAGAATAGGATGGGTCCCAAAACGGATCCTTGAGGAACTCCATACTCTACTGCTATTGTGTCCGATGAGTCTCTATTTACATGAACAAATTGACTCCGGTCAGAGAGGTAAGAGTTAAATCATCTCAGAGCCTGGCCCTGGATGCCTGCATCGTTCTCTAGTCTCTCGAGGAGAATCCTGTGATCTATCGTATCGAAGGCTGCACTGAGATCTAGCAGAACTAGAAGAGAGATGTTCCCTTGATCCCAATCAAGTAATAGATCCTTTGAGATTTTAACCAGCGCAGTCTCTGTGCTGTGATGCGCTCTGAATCCAGGTTGAAGATCTTCATAACAGTTATGAGCTGTGCTATAACAACTTTCTCTAATATTTTTGACAAGAACGGAAGGTTAGAGATTCCCCTATAGTTTGATAATTCAGTAGGATTCAGGTGCGTTTTCTTGATTAGTTGTTTAATTACTGCATGTTTTAGCTGTTTGGGAACGTAACCTAGCGATAGAGATGAGTTTATAATATTTAGAAATGGTTCTTGAGCTATTTATAGCAATTCTTTCAGTAATTTTGTTGGTACAGGATCTAGAGAGCATGTTGATGATTTAGATGCTGTGATTAGTTTCAACAGTTCTTTCAGGTCAATATTTGAAAAATTCTGCAGTGAGTGAGTCAAAGGTATAGGGTTTGAGTTACGCTGCTTAGATTGAATATGAGTTTTAGTAATTTTACATGTAATAGATGTAATTTTATTTGAGAAATAATTCATAAAATCATTGCCGCAACATTTTATAGCTGCATTTGAATCTGTCGATGTTTGACTGTTTAGTAGATTAGCCATTGTTTCAAATGAGAGGCGTGGGTCTCTCCGGTGGGGGTCCCTCAGATGTAGATTTGTTCCAGGTCTGCGCTGATTAGTTTCTTCAAGGCATCTTCACAATCAGGACAATCAGGTCAAACAGACTTTTTGACCGTGTGATGTAGAGCCGTTGATGTACAGAACAACATTGGGTGAAGATTATTGATTTATTACATAATGGGCTTTTGATTTTTGATTTATAAGTTGTGTAAAAGAACAGAATTGTTCTGGATAATTTTTTTAAACCTGTCCTGTCCTACTTCAAAGCAGCCCCATGAGAAGGGAGGTGCTTCGTGTGAGTTGGCCAGTTTTGCTCTTTCCAGGGAAATGAAGATATTATATATTAAGTATTCCTCTTGATAGAAGCTCTTAATTTATTTTATTGATTATTTATTTATTTCGCATTCATCACAATAATTACATTAATCAATCATTTAAACATACATCAGGACAGGACGGTGTTAGTGAAAAAAGGGGAAAGAGGAGAGAAGTAATTGAGGGGGAAAGAGTCAGGATTGAGTTGAAAAAAAAAAAATAGGATTAGATCCAAGCAGTTCACATCTATCTACACATATGAATACAAATATAAATATATACATACGCGCAGTTAATGATCTATGCACCAAACAGAAAAATAATAATGCAAAAATGCAAACCAATTAATCTGATCATCTTTTAGAATCAAACTACTTATAACAGAGCGGACAGTAGATGATAACGATCGAAGAGCTCTAGAAGAACATTTTGGTTGAATTTCATTTAAAACCTTGCCTCCGAATAGGTTTAGATAAAGAAGGATAAGAACCTTGATCCAGTGTTGAGCTCCATCCGGTCTCTGGAGAGCCTTTCAGAGCTGGAGACGAGCATCATCAGGAATATGCAAGAAATTATTCCTTAATCGCTCTTCAATGGATTCAGAACGGTTTTCTTTGAGGCTCTCAAACTCTGTTGCAAGCAAAACAAAAAGACAGAACTACAAACATTTCTCAACATACGAGGAAATAACAACAGGAACACAACACTGCTTTTCACTCTTTATTGTTTACTGTGATATGGAAAAAAGATCAAATCGAAATATTCATTTCTAGAGTTTAATTTTCTCTAAACGTCACTCGGGATGTGTTTGTTTCTCACTACATTCATTCAGTCACTGTTTAATGAAACGAACACATCCTGAGCAGAGCTACAGCCTAAAATACACGAAAAGCAATTAAATAGAAGATCCAAAAACAGAATCAGAAATAAAGATAAAATCCACAGCAGAAAAGAAGATTCTAAACAGGGCAAAAACCAAACCGACTGATTTTTTGCTGAGCGCCAAACGAGGCTCTGCTCCACACCGGCGTCTGATGGCTTCAGTTTCACCGACTGCAAAGCATGATGGGAAACGGAGGCCACAGAGAGTCGATGGCACGCAACAGCCAGACAATAGAACATCTTGTATTCATGTAATGGAATACAACAAAACACACATGAAAGACAACGTACATGAAAAAAAAAAGTCAAATAAAATGATAATCTAAGTAATGAAATGAACATTACCAGTAAAACAAAGAAGCAAAAATAATGTAAAAAATATATTTAATTAAAAAATGTGTGAAATAATAATAATAATAATAATAATAATAATATTGGGTTATGTTTAAATTTAGGACTCCTTTTTTTTTCAACTGGCTCCAATTTTTTACCTAAAATCAATTCCGCGTGAACAACGGAGGTCCCAACAATTTAAACCGAACGACGAATGAAAACAATGCCCTGTTCGACATCACTCCACAACTCTATACAGTTCTATTTACATCTCCTTTACGCTCCTTTAATACATTTGATCAATTTCTTTCTCTGAAAAAAATAGAAAAAAAAGTCCTACAAAAAAAAAAAAAATTCCAAATAACATCCAAAACCTAAAAACTACGCTCAAACAACTAACAAAATCTGAAGAGAAGAAGTCAAAGACATAGAAAAAATCTGAGGTAATTCTGGTCTGAGGTGTCTGTGGTTCCACTTTTTGTCCGTTTGCCATGATTTATTGATTCCTGGAAGCCTCGAGGAAGTGAATCTAGCTTCATGAAAATATTTCAGCATATTTGAGAATACAGGGGCTGCACAAAGAAACTGAAACATCCGTGAGAGGTTCCATAGATGCAACAAGACCGATCGTCTGGTTCGATGAAGATGAGAGTGCGAAGATGAGAAGACAGAGGAAGACCGGCGTTTCGGTTTCACTGTCCAACCCGTGTGTGTCCAGCATTTACAACCAGGCAGCAGCTGCGTGAGGAAACGCAACCGTGATATTACAGCGTAAGCGTCAGCGGCTTCTACACAACTAAATAAATAAGATCTTGCGCATAGTTCTTCACAAACCAGTCCACGTTTAACCTACGACGGATCTGATCTCAGATTTGGTCCCAGTTGAAGTGGGGAGAATGTTCGGGGACCAGAGCAGATGCAAAAACAACACTTCATGAAAAAAGGAACAAAAACAGCACACTCAAAAACAAAAGAAAGTTCTTTGTGTTAACTAAATGACGACGCTCGCATTGAATCCGGGGGGAGATAGAGCTTTCAGCGAGCGAAACCATGCACGCACACACTCGATTTTAAAACTGAATTGAATTGTTAGCAGTTTGCGTCTTCGATTTAAGAGAGTGTGAGGTCTTGATGCAGAATTGTTTTGGAAATAAGCTACACATATGATATTTGAATAAGCTCTCAAATGACTTCACTATTATAAACTAGTCCCTCCAGATCCACCTGCTAATATTACTCAACATATTTTTGAGATTTTAAGATCAACTTTGGAGCAGCTTTATGAAGGTTCAACTCAAATTATTTAGAAAATGTTTAGTTTATGAATTAATTATTTAGTTTCTAAACGAAATATAACAGCAAAAGAAAAATCTGGGCATTAGTTCAGCCTATATTCCACACATTACAGATTCATTAGTTGGAACTCTATTTTAATTGAATGACACATTTAGCAATCGTTTTTCACATGAGAACCGGCATTAAAGCACCAAGTCACTTGACCAATCACAGCCTATTTAACTGACACTCCTTCCATGTGATTGGTCGAAATAATTATGTTCATAATTATATTTCAAAGCGTCTATCGTTTTTTTTTTTTAAACATTAAATAAAACCTCAAATTTAACAGAATTGAATACTCACAATTAAAAGGTTTAAGTTCTAGTCCCTGAAATCAGTGGTACCCCAATCCCGGGGGCCACGAACTGCCACCGGCCCCTGAATCAGTAGGCACCAGGCCACCCTACAAGCAATAAATGTTTTTTTCAGTTTTATTTATAATCTGAATTCAATCTTTTAGTACTTCTGAAAGAAAATAATATATATATATATATATATATGTATATATATATTAATTAAAAAAATGGCCAGCACTTCTCTGATTCATCTCGGACGCTCACTCATGTTATGCTGTCGCCGCAATGTTATGAGGAAGAGCCGTTATTAGGGTTGTTATTTTAACAGCTCGCGATCTGCTGCCAAATAGTTAAGCGATTTCTAGTCCATGGTATGAAAAAAGGGACCATTGCCTCAAATAGCTTCAATTAATTAGCTTAGAGCGACAACACACTAAAACCTCCCGCTGAAAACATCACATTGGGAAAACTTTCACCTACCCATCTAAGGGTCCATATAGATGATAAAACATGTTATAATGGAATTTATCTAAAGGTGGGGTGTGCGAGTAATGCGAGTCAACAACCACACCGCTATGACCAATCGCACGCTCCGCCTTTCATTTGAGTTTTACAAAAAATCCTAATATTTAAAGGGTTAGTCTCTAGAAAAATATTAACAATTGGACACGTATATTTCAGGCTTTTATTACTGACTCTTTTTACACGGATCGACATTAACATTGAATAATTCTACACCGTTTTCTATTTTTTTTTTTTTGTCACCAGCAACAAACATGGCGAAGTATAAAAGTGTTAAAATATGTTGTAATTTGGCACAAGAGTAACAAATTTAATAATATCGTCTCGGTATTCTCAGATATTTTGGTCTTAATATTGACACAATTTGGTGTTGGCGGGTTCACAATTACAATAAAAGTAAATCTTAAATAAGAGAAAAACACCGGAGTTTGACAATGAAACTGAAACACTGGCCAATGATTAAAAGCCTACATAGTCAAATCCTAAAAGTAAAATTAACTCTATCCAGAGTAGGACCAAATAATGGCTCTAAATGAAGTAAAACAGTAACACAAAGTGAGTTAAATGATCTAAACCTTAGATTTTTCACCCAAAAACTTGTACGTAGTGATAAACGTTTGTATTTCACTATAAAAAACAGCACAACTATTCTCCTCATCGCATTGTAACAAAAGATTAGTTTAACTTAAACGTTTCATGGTTCGGGTTGATGAGCTCAGTGTTAATTCAACTCTATTTAGAGTAGGACTCTATTTAGAACAGACTCAGAGCAGTGTCGATTTAACACTCCAGATTCTACGGTGTAGCTGTCATTGTGAGTGAGAAACAAGCTGTTTCTTTTTCATTGTCTTTCTTTTTCTTTTTAAATGATTTGGAATTTTATAGAGGTAAACCCAAGAGCCAGAATTCCACTTCGAAGCACACTCCATTATTGCGGAGAACCTCGAGGACCCGGAGAGCTTGCAAGAGAACGTGTTACTTCAGGGCAGCGCTCTGCTTTGATACTGACGAGGAAAGGTTTGACACTAAATACCTGAGAAAAATAGCAAAACCAAACTAAACCTGGCAAGATTTTCCCCTGTGTTTGAGAATAAACGCACACAATCTTAAATATTCAAAACGTCCACCTCTACGAGAAACGAACCTCTCAAATGCACTGAATTTGTCTGCACGGGATAAAACCTCAAATGTGTCTCGAGGCGCCCTCGTCCAAACCACCTGCAAGTGAGAGGTTCCAAAACGTACCAAAAAGGACAAACGTGAGGAATTAAACCGGTCCACTTGCTATTTTTTCGTCTTTTGAAAACACCCGTTAGCTCCGAAAAATCCATAAATGTCCTTGATTGAGAATGTTCTCCGGGTTTGCTGAGTGTAACAGTCGTCGAGATCCTCGAAGCTTTGCAGCGATGCAAGGTTTCACAGGTTAGTGGAAAAAAACAACAACAACAAAGTGAAAAAAAAAAACATCTTCAAACGATTGAGTCTGAAAATTTCGCGTATTTCTTTAGCATCATACATTAAAGGAAAAACACAGAGTTATACTTTTTTTTTACCCCTAAACAGGAAAATCTGCGTACATCGTTGAATTATGGCGTCTAAATGAAACTCTGGTGCCAACCGTCTCAAACAAGTTTGTTGAAAACACACCATGTCTAAAGAATTTGAACAATTTTGGGAGCCAAATGCATCTGCATCTCATCCTGATCGACGACTTTCTGCTTGAAAGACTTTCTTTGATTCAGTTAGTTTCTCTTGTATGTCTACTTTGTTTTTCAGTTTGCAAGTAAAGTTTTATTTAGGTTGAATTTGATGTTTGTTTGTTTGTTTGCTTTTACATATAACTCAAAAATAACTCTCAATGGGAACTCAAAAGGATTTGATGGGCACGCTCATTACCCATTGCCCTTCCCACAGACCAATCAGATAAAGCGCAAAAGCAGCTAATCACACGTACGAGCTGACTTACACGGAAGGGAACAGTAGCAGAACCTATTTAAAATTAAAAAAAAAAAAACATAGGAAAGAAAGTGTGTTTTTGGATGTCCTGGCGCAAAAGTGTTTTTGACACCAAAAGATGAACGTATTTGTTGAAACTGGGTAAATTTTCTGCGTGCCACTAAGCAAAACAGCAGGGGGCGTACTGGGACCATGGGAGGAACAGGAGGTGCACTGCTTGTTTTGGGGAGCACAAACATTTGAGGTGACTCCAAGACATTGTTTAAGATAAAAACTGACTTTTGAAGGTTATTAGGAATGCATTGGTAGTCTAGAGGGGTCAAATATTTAATATAAATTATTTAAAAGGGCATGAAATGGCATCATTAGCAAGAACGCAATTAGAGAACTTTATTGTTATTAAACAACGAGTAAGAACAAATAGGATTTGAGTCAAATGAACCTGCAGAGTGAACAGAGCCCATACGTCCTCTGATGGTGCATCTCTTCTAGAGTGCTACAGACTGAGTGAAGCACATCGCAAGGTTTTTGATTACTTTATTCACCTAAAAATCTGTGAAAAATTTACCCACTTAAGTTTTCGGATGAAAGGTTCACAGGAAGTGATGCTCCGAAAGGTTGTGTTTTACATTAGGCCTTACGAAAGTTTCAGACTCAGTGTGTGAAGACCTTAAGAGTGAAAAAAAAAAGGGAAGAGATGAGGTCGAGGTTAGCTTTAGCATTCTTCCGTCGGCACCTGATCGTGAGGTTGTTGAATTGTAAAAAATCTCGCTTTACTTTAATGATAAAAATACAGTAAGAGGTGTGCTGGTAATTAGTGATCCGATCAGAAAAACTCATAAGAATAACAAAAATAAAGTCCATTATTAATAATAAAAATATTATTAATAACAATAAGAGTTAAAAAAGATTCAGGATAAAATAGCAGCTGCTTGAGTTTCTTCGTCTGAGATTCTCAGGGTTTTGGAAAGAGTTTTGCTGAGCTTTTACTTGAGTTCATAACTCAGACGTCCAGGTTGAGCGCGGAGACCACGCACGACGACGACACAGCCTCGTGCCTGCGCAGCTGAGCGATGCGCTCCTGGACGCAGCCGGCGGAGAGACGAGCCTCGGCGTCGTGATCCCAGCACTCCTCGATCGTCTCGCACAGCTGAGAGAGACCCTAGGAGAGAGAGAGAGAGAGCGAGAGAGATTGCAAGAGAGTGAGAGAGAGAGAGAGAGAGCGAGAATGGTTGGTTTCGGCGTAAAACTAAAACTTAAATATGTTAACGTAATCATTTGAGTCTCTTTCTTGATAACGCTATGGTCTGAGCATCCCTAATAATAGTAACGCTCTTCTCAGAGCTCTTCCCAAAACCTCCATTAATCAGCTCCAGCTCGTTCAGAACACAGCGGCTCCAATTCTAACCAAAACTAGAAAGTCAGAAAACATTTCTCCAGTTCTGAAGTCTCTACACTGGCTGCCGGTCTCCTTCAGATTAGATTTTAAAGTTCTGCTGCTCGTATATAAGTCCAAACATAACTCAGCAGCTAAACACCTAACAGAGAAGATCAGAGAATACACACCAAACAGAGAGCTGAGATCCTCAGATCAGATAAATGAGATCTACCCCGGGTTAATTCCTCTCAGGGTGAATCATCCTTTAGTTCTCCTGCGGCCCACAGAGGAACCAGCTCCAGAGGAGATCAGGGGTGCCAACACTTTAGTCACGTTTAAATCCAGGATAAAGACTCAACGGTTTAGTTGCGCTTTTGTCGACTGAGCACCAACGTCCAACAACTATTTTACCTCTGCACTTCACATCTTCTATGTTTTAATTTTCAGTTTTTCATATGACTTGCTTTCATGCTTGATTTTATTAAATGTACTTTCTTTTTATTCCAATGTAAAGCCCTTTGAAATAGACTTAAAAGCCTCTTGGACTCGGGGAGCAATGAGGAAGAGTCTCCTGTGTCTGGACACTTTCACAGAGAAGTGGAAGCGGTTCATGAACACGAACATAAAAAGTTGTTAAAACTCCCCTTAGCAGACAGAAGTCGCTAGATAATGTCACTAGTGGCTAGATTTGTTATAAAGTCTTCTGAGAAGAGTCTGAAAAGACATCAAGTCAGCAGCTAAAGAGACGTACGTCAGCCTGACGGATGGAGTCCAGATCTTTTGAATGAGGCACAATTAATGATATAGTCATCTGTTTTAATCTAATTTTGGGTTTTTAAGTGACCGAATTATCATTATGGGTCATGGCGATGAACAGTGAACATTCTCGATCGCTTTAAACTTGCCATTCTGAGGATCTTTCATTCATTAAGTAAGAAAATTTTCATTCATTAAGGAAAACAAACCACTTAAGCAGCACTTAAATTGTTAACAAAGCTAGAGAGCTCCTTAAACGACAGCATGCAGCAACTTGAGGAAGAGGAGGAGGAAGAGAAGAAGGAGGATGAGGAGGAAAAGGAGGAGGAGGAGGAAGAGGAGGAGGAGAGAAAGAGGAGGATGAGGAGGAGAAAGCGGAAGAGGAGAGAGAGAACACGAGGAGAGCAAAAGGATGATTGATATAATATAGGATGCTCGTCGCCTTCCATCTTGTGGTCGTCTGCTCTCGTCCTGAGCCCTCTTCTCCTCTTCTCTTCTCCTTCGCTCGCCTTCGTCCGTCTCCTTCTGCTTCTTTCCTTCTTCTTCTTCTTCCTCTCGTCCCTCCTTCTTCCCTTCTCCTTCCTCCTCGGCTTCTTCCCCCTGCTTCTCTGTCCTCTCCTCCGGCTTCTGCTCTTCTTCGCTCTCCTGCTTCCCTCTTCTTCTTACCCTTGCGTTGCTTTCGGAGGAAGAGGAAGGAAGAGTGAGGTTAGAACGAATGCCTTTAAACAACACAAAACTGTTGAGAGGTTTCAGCCGCTCTCAATCTTAGGCTTGGCTTTAAAACCCCAAATAGCGAGCAGCTGTGGTATCAGGGAACATTTTTAAGGTTTTGAGGGCCTTCGAAGCGTTTATGGTCCACTCCTAATCGAGGTCAGAGCGTCTCCTAGATGGACCTCTCCTGCTGTGAAAGGCATGACAGCACAACGCTGCCCCTGTTTCTCACCGCGTGCTTCATCCAGCAGTCCTTGAGCCCTGGTCTGATCTTCTTCTGAACCACCAGCTCCTGCAGGTCCTCCAGAGACGGGTGAGAACCGATCTCCTCCTCGAACGGCAGCTGGTACTCGTCTACAGGACCTGAAGGAGAGCGCCGCATAAAAACCTCAGTCGACGTGGGAGGAGAACTGAAGAGGTCATGAACAGAACATTACAGATTGAGGCAGGATCGGACACTGAGGCAGAAACTGCTCCATCTCAAACAAAACTCACATTTAATCATCATTACCATACAGACACAGAAACACGATTATTTTGAAATAAATAAATAAAGAAAATGAGGAAAATACATAAATAAAGACGTTTTCAAATGCAAAAAAATGCATTAATTAAATTTGTTTCAACATATTTTTCTTTATTAAAGCATTTATTAACCTGTAAATGTATTTACACTAATTCTTACTTTATTGTTTTACTTAATTATGTAAAACCAAATACATTTATATATACACTTTGGTGAATTTTATCCTCCATATTTAAGAGCTAATAGATTTTATAAACATAGGCAATTCAGGACACAAGAACCTTATTTTACCTATTGGTTAAATTACATTTTCTACTGATTTTCTGTAATAAACATACTTTTAAGTTGTTAAAAGTTTAAAAGTACTTTAAAAGGTTTGTTTTATTTTTATCACCAGTAATTGCTCTTTTTTTAATTCTGTCAAATACATAAAAAAATTGTTTATACAAACCAACAACCCAAAAAATGTGTATGCTTTAATAAAAAAAGATGACAGTAAAGGATTCTGTTCTAATAAAAATAGAAGGACGTTAGTCACTCTATAAACAAAAAAAAAAAAAAAAAGAAAAAAAGAAAAAAGATGAACTACAAACCTTAGTAACATAATATTTTATTGTATTCTATCTTATTCTATTCTACTTTATCTTATTTTTATTCTTTCTTTACATATATTTCATTGTAAATATTTTTCTTACTTTTCTATTTTTATACACCACTTATACTTTTTTGTTGGACAGTCGTAAAAAACATTTCATTGCATGTCAAACTATGTATGTATATGACAAATAAAATTTGATTTGATTTGATTTGATT